>JARJDV010011413.1:0-10114 GCA_030264675.1 Anaulacaspis nigra | reverse complement strand
TGTTATTTCATTATTTATTTTATATTTGTTCATCGTATTAATTAAATTTTCATTTATTGCACTTGTGAGTTTGTTATAAATGTGCTGTCGATTGAAAATTATTAAAATAGATGAAAAATAGCCAACGCTGTGCGTGAATAATGAAAATAATTTGTTTTAATCGAGCCGAAAAATTTCTCAATTCGACGAAAACATAAATTTACATATTAATTATTAGTTGCGGGCGCTGAGATATTCGAATATTTCTTGGTAAGTATAAGAAAATTGACTTTGATCCGAAATGCAAAATATCTGCGCAATTTAAAAGCTGCGATAATTTAATCAGTTTATGTAAAATTTATGCACGTTGACACAAGGCGGAGTAAGCTGATAATTAATGTGCATTCATTTTACGCGCAAGCTTTTAACTTTCGGGATTAGTTCAAGTCGATTATATTGGCACTGGCTGGAAAAACAGCGCAGTAAAAGCGCAATTCCTAAGTGAATCGAGCATGTGTGCGACGCACGCGGTCGTTTGTTCTTCCAGTTTTTCCACTTTTTTACTTCACAACGGATTGGTCATCGGGCGCGCATAGCTGAGTGAGTGGAAATAAGCAACGCGAGCCGATGGATGATGAACTGCCCGATGGAGCAGTGATAATCATTCGCGAGAATGGGCGGCACGGGGGGTGGCAAATCGGGCGGAAGCACTCCGTCTGATGATGATCGCGTATGCTTTTCCTTTTGACACGCATTAACCTTTGAACAGCGCAAAACGCCACAAAAAGAATTGCAACCGAGCGAGCAATGCAACAAGAACAAGATGCATGCACACAGTGAGAGTGACACTCTTGTTTTGATAGCACTTTGCAGTGGAATATGCAAAAGAGCGGCGAATATATGAAAAGAACAGCAAAGAGATGAATGAATGATGAACTCGTCGAAGCGGAAATTTTCCCATCTGAAAGTTTGCGCTAGGCGGCAAAGGATCAAATGCAGAAACACAAACGAATATCAAATAAACACAATGCATAATGCGATTCGAGTATCAATCTTTCGTTCTTTTGTCTCTATTTACTGGTAAAATCAGTTTGTGTGTAAACTTTACAAGAATGTATACGGTAGCGAAACACTAGCGATAATTACATGTTAGGCTTTTGAATTTACTCTTTATATAGTTTGAGTTTGACGGATTTGTTTTCATTGCCGCTTCAATGGGCAATTTTCTGTTCATTCCCTTTGTGCTGGTTTGACAGTGCCTTTCTGCCCATAGTGGATTAAATGTCCGATGCACTCAAATGCAAAGACTTTGTTCAATTAGCAGAGTCAAAGGATTGGGGATTTTTACTGAAGCGAGTTTGTAATTTAAAATAACTTATGTTGTGCGAACGAAATGAAATGAGAACTAAATATTGTTTTGTCCACTTTTTGACGCAAAATAAGGTCAGTACGGAGAGAATACAGGGAAGTAAGTTGGGTCAGGGTCTGATCGTTGACCTAGGGGATTCCCTCGGCATCATCCGAGCCATTTTCACTCGCAGGCGGCGTCGACGACGGCAGCATAGGAAGCAAGCTGTTTGCTCGTTCATTCGTAGCATTATGGCACTGTTACATCCGTGCGCCTTCGTCGTTGCCGCCGTCTGGCTGCTGTTTGCGTGCACGCTTAACGTGCTTGGCGGCAGCGACGGCGGCGGCAACGCTTGCTCGCTTGCTCGACCGAACGCACCCGCCAGCCACACTTCCAGACGACGACGCTTTCCCTTTTCCCTCGAGCTCGCCAAGCGCGCTTGCTACGCGCGCCTGTATCCAATCTTCGCACGAAAGGTACATAATAGACATGTCTGCTGCCGCTGCCGCCGTTGTCGCCGCCGCCGCCACCCTCGGTTTCCTCTACCATGCCAAGGCATGCAATGTCAACGCTGTGATTTCGTGCACGTACTACGATCTGGGTTAGTATCCCAAGCCCCCAGCCGCGGCAAGAAGCGCGCGGTGGCATTTTTGTGTGCCCTCGTTCCACATCGAAAGTGTCACAACGCACGTGAAAAGTGAAAGTCGTCTTGTACCACCTGTTTAGACATGCTTGGGAAATGTCTCCGGCGCATTTTCCGACACTATGAGTAATTGCCAGTGCAATGCGACAAGAACAATCAAGCAGCGAACACGATTCGCTAATTAGAATTTAACCACTTTCAATAATAAATTGCATACATTCCAAATGTATAAACATTAATTATCAGTTTTCTCTTAATTAGTTATCGAATGTGTATGGAATTTATGTTCGCATATTATTTATCAAAGTGGAAATGTTTAATTTGCATTCGAAATGCGAACGAAAATCCGGCGAATCATATAAAAGTGTGTCTCGTTATTATTATAATAACGCATTAAAAATAATTAATTATGATTTTAATTAAAATTTATGAATTATTCAACGTAAATGAGTTTTCAGTTTGTTTAATTAATTATTTATTTGTATCTATCTGCATTCACGAGGGGTATCCTTCTTCCGGCGAAAATAAATTACCGTTGAAAAATATATTAACATTCTGTTATTTTATTGCGAGTCGGTAATAAATTGGCAATAAGTTAGTAAAGAAATAAATAGTACGCAGTTCTTCTCGCGCGGAGATTTGCTGATAGCATGCAAATTATTGCCAACTGAAGAGAAAATTGATTATAAATTCTATGGAAAAGTTAATTAAGAAAACGATTAAATCATTTTGGGTTAATTAACTCCGCGACTTGGTATATGCAAGGTGCGAGTAAAGTGTGTTAAGAAAATTAGCAAAAATTATAAGTTCCCAACTTGGTATGTATGTAATTTAATTTAAATTTAGCTTAACTGCCGACTTGAAACGGCTGGAATCCTTACGAATAAATATTGTAAAAATAATTCTGAAAGTTGATTGCGCAATTCGGCTAAGGCCTACTAAACTGAACTACTTAGTTGCTAAATTAATGCATACTTAAGTCATTTAGCACACGCGTTTAAGTGCAGATAATGTTTGTGTAATATAAATAAAAATAAATGCATTAAAAGTCAAGTGGAAGATGTAGTTAAACTACGAGTGCATTTAAAACGGCAAAATATTTACTTTTCCATCAACTATTTTAGGAATTTGTTGCACATGCAATTAAATGCGCTGCATTCGTTCAATCCACATTTGCGCGTTCGCCGCCACTTCTTCCCCATCTTCGTTTATCGCGTCCAAATCGCATTCGATTAGCGCTAGCGGAGCGAGCGCGCGTACAATTGACGATCACTTAACATAGAAACAAATTGACATGTTTGGAATGATTGCGCATTCTAATAATTCCTCTCACATTAGTGCTGCTCGTTTTTGCAAGAACAACAAAAGAGAAAAAAGCGCGCCGAGCATAAAAGAGTTTCGATCAAGTGGTAATCGAGTGAGTAATGAAGCAGCGAATGAATTGACTTTTTTGGTGTGTTTCAATAACATTGCCTTTTACGTATTGGAACGCAAACGTTGTCGATTCTTACATTGATTTTAATTAAAAATTAGCCATTTATGTATTTCAATATGTTATAATTACGTTCTACGTAGTCTATTTATTATATTACCTACTACATACGCAATGAATCAGAAAAGAAAATTAACTGCTTCCCTCATTGCGTTATGCTATTAATGTAATTACGAAGACAATGGCGCATTGTTTATAAATTCAAATGAATCATTTTCATAGCGAATATCGAAATTGAAAATTATATGAACATATTGTAAAAATGTCATTTTATCGTAGATTTATTGCTAGCAATTTAAAAAATAAGGATGCTTTTTATGTCAAGCATTAAAATAAAGTTTAGCAATTTTTTGTCCGTGCCTGAATCGATTCCGCCGTTAAATTACGAATTTATTATCGATGTCACACTTTAATCGAACTACTTATAGATGAATAATTTTTTAAATTATTTATTGCACTCCATTTATGGCTAAGACATCTGTATTATTATTGTTATTGTTAAAGTTGATTAATCAAAGACGAAAATGGAAAAACTGCAATATAATGCACAATCATCATAAAATTATATATTTATGTAGTCGTAATCACGGATTGAACTCTTGTATTAATTAATTATGCATTGTGTATTCAGTTTCCAAGAATATGCAATAATTAATGTCGTTAACGACTCCGGGACGTAAATCAAATAAATTAAATTTAAATAAAAAACGCATTTGCCGATGCATTTGAAAGTCAAGGCTGTTATCAATCGTTGATATTAAATACATATTGAAAAATTAATGTCAAGGCTTTCCTCGTATCAATAAAATTATAAAAATATACTCGCGTTGCGCTGAAATATCACGAAAAATATTAATAGAATTTACAGTTGTGTAACACAAATGGCGATAATATAATTGTGCAATTTGTTATTTTTGATGGCTACAGAAATTTTGATGATTTCGCGACAAATGTGACAAAAATAATTTAATTTTCAATTGGAGCGTATTAGGAAATGCAATTTAAATTGCACATACACTCGTATAGCGTAAATACTGTTATATAATTTACAACAACAATGCGCACTCAAATATAAATAACGTTCGCTTTATTGAATTTGGCATTAAAAGCACGTTTAAATTGAAAAATAATAAAAATAAATTAGTTGATAAATCGCCACCTCAACGACATGTTTTCATTTATTTTTTTATATCGCACCACCACGCTTTTGTGCAATAATAGAGAGGTGCTTGTTGTTTATTGTTTCCCTAAAATTGAACTGACCTTACCGAAGCGGCGCTAATAATAAAACCGCTATAAATATTGTTTATGCTTGTTTGCTTTTGCACCAATTTTAACTCTTCTATCGTGCATGTTATACAAGGCATTAGAGAGATAGTTTTAAGGCTGCGATCGCAATTTTCACATGCGCGTTCAAGGGAAATAACCGAGTGCAAAATTTGTTGAAGCAAGGTTGACACCAGCAAAGCTAAGCTTCCTCGTTGCGACCTTTGCCGCTGACATTTAATGTGCCAGTGTCGCTCGTAACTCATCTATTTTAAGAACTTTCCTTTGCCGTTTTGCTCGCGATTCTTTTCATTTTATACACTTAGTTATGAGGCACCTCAAAAGTTCATTTCGACAGCTTTTATGTCACATGTTAAACTTTTATGATGACGCTACAGTAATAACTCATCGAATAAAATGCGACTCAAACTATATGTATTACATGTACCTTTGTTACTTGCACTTACGTTTTCCGACGTTTATGAAGTCGCAATTTTGGTTGAGGTTAATCCACAATTTAATTAAGGGTTTAAAATCCATTTTAGGCACTCACCAGTAAAACTTATTAGGCATTCTGTAACAGACAAGAAGAAATGAATTAATAAAATATATTTTCTGAAGTCAGAAACAGCGTAGGGTAAAATAAAATTTAACATTTATTTCAAATATTTAAATAGCAGTAAATGTATCAAACGTACTTCCTCATTCATCCTATTACTTCAATTATATATCCAAGTTTGATTAGTTACATTGTCTTTTAATCATCGAATCAATACGTATAGAAAATCTAATTGTACCAAACGCAAATTGCTACCTGCATCACAGACTCATAGCAAATGCGCTAAGGAACATCAAAGACTTTGCTTCACTTGCGTAATTCGAATACTAAAAAGCGCAGAAAATTGCCAAGAGACGACGAAATGAAGCACAAAACGAGTGCACAAGTGCGCATGCTAACGAAGTAAATGATTAATAAATAGACTAAGTGGATATAATTGAGATGAGCGTACGTCATATACCTGATCATCATACGCACAGAATGTTATTAGTTGAATTACATATGCGTTTGTAATCTCTGATTGTTGTTGTTGTTGTTGCTGCTTACTGCGGCTTGTATAATTAGTGGAAATTAGAAAATTCTGGAAAAGCAATGCGTTTTCATTTAAATAATTACAAAGCAAGCATACTCAATAATAATTTCATTAAAAAATTAAATTATAATTAAATTTTTAATTAAAAATTACATGAGAAGGAAATAATGCTGAAAAACAAGGCGCATTAAATTAATTCGTATTTGCACAGCTGGAAGGTAATCATTAATAATATTTATAAGCACGTGTAATTTACTAATTGCGAATTAATAATTAATTCATTATATGCGCAAATGGGAAAAATATACACAAGTCGGATGAAAATTTAAACGGGATACAAATTAAAGGCAACGCGAATATTGAAAGCATTCGCAGACAGGGGGCTGGTATAAGTTAGATAATTAACAACATTGCCATAAATATTAAATGACGACGACGTGTGTGATTAAAGATGAAAGTGGATGTAATAAGAGTTTTCAAGAATACGTAATGCCTCTTTGAAATGCCTTAATGAATGCATGCGAATGAGTAATGAGTGTGAGAAAAAACGTGGCTTCATTCTAATGTATATACATTGAGCTTATAATTAAATAAATTTCTAATTTGTTGTTTTTTCATTTACCTAATTACCAATTATGGTATTGTTTTACAGAATAATTCATCTTATGTTTTATTCAATATACAATGACGTTAAACTGAGTCATAATTTAAATTGTTAATAATTGCATAAAAAAGTCATAAAAGGATGATTTTTGGTTCTTGTTTTATTGCTTTAAAATTTAATTAGTTACGTTAAGCATTATTTATTGCAAAATGCGATTAATTATGTGATAAAAAATATAGAAGCAATTAAAATAAATTGAATCATTAACATGATAAGCGATCAGTATAAAAAATAACCAAAAAATAAAGATAACTCAATAAATAAATTGAACGCATAAACTATTCTGCTAGCTATCTCAAACATGTTAATAGCATTTTCCTGTTAGTTATTAGCATGAAGTGTGAATGGATGATATGCTAATATGTACGAAGAAAAATGCGTAATTACCCACTTAATTTATGAGCATAATTAATGCTCAAAATAAAGTACTTCCTGCACAACGTCTCTTCTCTAATTCCACGCCAGACAATTCAGTGTCTATTCAATTTGTTAAACAAATGAGTGCGAAACAATAAATTGTAAATGTAGAGGTAGCATAAAGTTAATTTCGGAATAGCGTAATGTATGAAGAGATAAATTTCAATGGACGCGTTCTCGTTGGCTATCGATAACATCAACATAAACTGACGTAATCCACTTTGGGCCAATTCCATTTTGTTACTTGATCGCCCGTCTTCCGAACACTCATCCGCGTCGTTCTTGCGTCTTTTTTTTTGTTTAGCTGGCTTTGGGTTCATCGAAGTTGTCCCATAAAGGACAGCCTACCGACTGCATGCAAGAAGCTAAGATGGAGCGATCATATACTTTCGGAGGCAAAGGTTTAAGGATGGCCTAAACGTGCCTGTCGGGAGGAAACAAGGAGACAAGCGGAAACTGCTGGTCCTGCACAAGAAATGATCGAAGGGGATGATGGGGGATAAGTTCAGGATGGTGTATATCAACATTCCTTGTTCCTCGCCACAACAGGATAAAATTATCCCAATTAATTTACTCTCGTAAGTAACGTATTAGGAAAAAGTGAAATATTTAGTTTATGAATTATGTTTTGTGTTGTAACGCGCGATGTGAACACGAACATTTACGAAGAACAAGCAGACACATTGATCGCTCTGACGAGGAGGAGGCACTGTTGCCAATACGTCTAGCGCTACCGCCACCACCACCGCCGCCGTCAACGAAGAGCCACCGCGAATTCCGCGAAACGATAGAGATAAAACATGCGCGCGCCCTCGATCTGTACTTAGAGGTGGATGGATGATGATCATCCTCATCATCAGAACGACGTTCCCCAAACATTGATTCTTCCCATTATAAATAGTGCGCAAAAAATTCGCGTATCTCATCGCTTTCCAACTACAGTGGAATACTTGAGCATTCAGTGGTATCTCTCGCTGGAAAAGCGTGACGTGGTGTGGAAATTTCCATCGTTTCATGATATCGACCTTCTCCTTTGGAGTTGCTTTGTGGCGCGGAAATTTCATTTTATAACTTTTATAACGACCTCCATATGCATTCAAAACATTTTTGTGCCTACGAGTTCGCTGCGCGCGTTACAATATTTGCACGAGATGCGCCCATTGAAAACAAAAAGCGAAATGGAAAACGCGCTTGAAAAAGAATGAGATGCAAGCATTCCGCAAGCTCACATGCTCTGGAATTTTTTTAATATAACCATGGCGTTGTTTTTCTTGTTTTTTATTATTTCAAAATGGGCATTCCTTCGACGCATAACCGAATTGTTTTTCTGAGTGATAATAAATATTTTTGGCATTTTTTTAAATCATTCAAATAATTGAAAATTATTTATTGAAATGCTGATTGTTGCACTTATTAAATCTTTTTTGTGTGTTGTTTTATAGGTAGGAAGATTGAGTGGAAAAGATTCGCTGTTTTACTTTGGAAGACAGGAAGTAGCGTTGTAATTGGATAAAAGCACTCCAGAGAGATGCGGCGCCGGTGACAGATATACAAGTTCTCTCTGAGGCGGCATGCCGCCAACGCCGCCGCCGCCGCCGTTGCCGCATCCTGGGTCAGGACGTGCCGCTACCGTTGCCGCTGACGGCTGGCACGTTCCACCGCCGTCGTTGCCGCTGCCGCCAGCACACAAACAGGTGGTGCCCTTGACGCCCGCCCGCAATCCCAATGCACGCTTGCAGCATTTTGCACATACAAAATTGATAATACACACGGGCAACAACATAGTTAGCAGCAAAGTTTTTCACCACGGACGCGTCCGCTCATTATTTACGGGTACATTGATGTAATCTAGATTTAGTGTTAGTGTTATTACCCTTATAAATCGAGCGCAATCGTGGTTCGAATTTATTCATAGATAAATTTCTTACGCCCTCGCGATGCTCTAGCCAAAGAAAATGAATTCATCGCCGTGAAATAATTTAAATTTATTGGCAATTGTTTCAATAAAAATTGACGATACGATATAAATCTTGAGCGTTCATTCGTTTCATTTCGTTTTGTATTATGCCTTATTTTTCAAGAGGATCTTCTTCTTCTTCTTCTCCACTCATAAATGTTTTTCTTCCACATCCTCCGCTGATGGTTTCTCCTTACACAGGAGACATTTTGTTATACACAAACAGAACTAAATGATGTATGTACACACACGGATAAGAATAAATCCACGCAAACACGCGCGTACCTCATATGATTTCATATCTACCTCAAACAGAGAGAGGAGCGAGTTTTATTCGTCCTTTTATCTTCCCATTGTCGAATGGCCTGTGCTTCTTTGTGCGCACTTTTATGAAGCGCTCGCTTATCTAACATCGAAGTAATAGCTAATATAAGAGCGCACCATAATGCAAGTAATTTCTATTTTATATTTATTGTGAATGTTTTGCTTGCCTGCCTCAGTTCTCTTCATCGTTCAACAGGACGATGTACAAATGTAACCAGAATTTATTTCGTGTAAAAGTTTCCTTAGAAATAAACTTGGCAGAAGATCATAACTCGTAATTATTTTAAACTAAAGGTTGTAATTAATCATTGTGAGTTATGAAAAGGATAATTGAACACCCAGTATGTAAAAGTGATGTGGAAATGAAAGAAAAGGAAACGACGAAGACGACGAATGGAAATTTTATTCGAAATAAAGTTGGGTATTAAAACTTTGGGAAATATAAGAGCTTTTCGTTTATGAATGTTAATAATTTACTTTGCATACGTATTTTCATCTCGTCCTTTCGTTCCTTTTCCTTTTTCTCATCCCATTTACTGTTCCGTCTCTGTCTTTAACGATTTGCGCAAGAAGGAGGGAGGAAAGGGGATAAGAAAAGCAAGACTTATTATTCGTCGACCAAAATGAAAATGAAGAAGAACTGCTGTAACTTTACAAGTTGGGAATATTCCGTAATTTCTTCTTTCGTCTCTTACGCGCTCGCCCTCATCGCGCATCGCATCCTTTAAAATATATGCGGCACATATACATAATAAAATGTAAATTGCATGGCATATACGCACATAGATTTTATAATAACTTCTTTTATACGGCTGAAATCTTCATTTACTACTTTGCAAACTAATGCAATAAAATCTCATGATATAATAACGCTTAATTTTCTTGGTGGATGATGGTGCATTGGATGCACTCAACTGACTTGCTCTTTGCGCC
>JARJDV010011412.1:0-18265 GCA_030264675.1 Anaulacaspis nigra | reverse complement strand
TGTTGTTTAACGTACGTCTTATTGATTTGTTGCTCGTATTGTTTCAGGCTGGAAAAATGGGACTTGGTCCAACGGGACATCCCGGCGCCGGCCTGCCATTCTTCTGCCACAACGGTGACCCACTGTCACAGCCGCCACCGGCCCACATGGGCATTCCACCATACCAGTTGGACGGAAAAGCGGGTTCAATGGGTGAGTATGGACGCAATGCACCACCGATCAGTCCGGCCGAATGGAGGCGTCTGCTGGCCACCACAGGTATTCTATTTTTATTCGCAAAGCAAGCACAATAAATAAAACCAGAAGTCTGCAAACTAATTACGATGGTGCTGGACTTCTATTACTTCTTCTTGCAAAGAACACACACTGTAGACGTGTAAATGGAATACTAAAGTCGGTGGTGGACAGTATACTCATAGTTACAACAAAAAAAAGACGCATGCATAGATATAACAAACATTCTTCAACATAACTCAATGATCAATCAATATTTGCGGCTCTTTTCTTGAGTCTTCCCAAAACGTTTTAATATAATTGCCATGCTCCGTATAAGCATAAGCACGCTCCAGAGAGATTGTGCTATCATTTCCGTTGAATCGCGTCCATTGTGCGCGAACAACGCATTGTGAATTTGACGAATGTCATCAAATTCAAGTCCGAACTCTATTGGGGTTGTACGTTGATAGCATCAATTCATTGTGCCCGTGCATATCCTATATATGTTTCTGGGTTCGTAGCTCGTTGCCCAATTTATAATAATGGGGGCCCCCTCGAAATATCACTCGTTCCTTCTTCCCTTCGCGATTGCACAATGGAGTAGGCCAAGCATGCGTTTCACAATCACTCACCGTTGAATGGGACTTGTTGATCCATGCGCATCCCAGCTATCATCATCATCATCAATTGAATACGCATAGATAGATTTCGGAGAGGGTCACCTGAAAATATTTAATATAGCAATTTGTAGATTGGGGGCTCCCCTTTCTCCCTCTCTCGCTCGGGTACGAAATGTGCGGTGTAATCACAAATATGAGTTCAAATAAGTGACGTCGTCAATTCAGGGAGTTTAATGTACCCACCTTTTCGTCTTTTTCATAACTGCTGCTCACTTTGATTCCGACGTACAATGAAATCGTTGTCATACCTATATGAATACGCAGAGCCAATATTAATACCCCTCGCGCAGCTATTTGGACAATGGCTTATGATATTAATAAAACATCCCTCTTTTGATAATATGACATTAATTAAAGTGAGCCGCTTGACTTTTCCGAGTCGAATTCCTTTTTGTATACGTGCCGTTGCTGAATTGAGCATTAACATGGCAAATTCGCCTTATGCGAAAAAAATGAATATAAGTTGAGTGCATTATTAGTTTGTCATTGTGAAAACTTGGCGTATATTGCATTTGTACGCGTACGAAGCTCTCTCTTCGTGGTGCTGCGGCTGCGGCGGCGACGTTTGCTTGCTTCCTCGTAATGTAATTAAGCGTCACGTCGTGCCAACGTAATGCGCATCCTTATATAGCAGACGAGACGTTCGCTCCTTCATACGTTCGTTTTGCTAATGCAGAAACCATGTAGAGTCGCGAGCTGCTCGCGTATTTATGTCTGCACTTAGAGAGTAGAAGGCCTCGTCTCTATTCGATTACAGCTTGGTGCTGCTCCTCTCGTGTGTGGAGTGTGCATTTACCCAGCAAGTGCACAACGAGATGTACTGGTTATCTGCCCAATTGCAATAGTGTTGATAATTGACTAATCGAATTACGCGAATGAAATCAATTCAAGTCTCAATAATGTTTTATCGTAGAAAAATATTTAAGGATCGTAATGCCGACTCCTTCTCTTCGAAAAGAGCTCATCGCTAATAATATTATTGCGAGTTTAACGAGCACTTTATGCAGCCATCCAAAGGACGAAAGGACGACAATGCGTTTATCTTGTCTTGCAGCAGCTAAGACTCGCGGCGTTTTGTCGTGTTTTCTTTGTCCGAAAAAACGTTGGGGAAGAACAGAAGTAGTATCTAAATTAGGCCAGGATGTCAGGTATTGAAGTGGCTGCCATTATACTAATTATCCTAGTCGTTTGCATATCGCGCGCGCGCGCGCCCGCTCAAAGGACTCGGAGGTGTTTTCATAATTCGAGCGAAGAGAGCGAGCCGCCTTTGAACTCGAATCTAATTTTCTCTCATCGCGCCCGTGCCGTGGCGGCGCGCCGGCTGCTGTTTAGCGTGTTGTTGATTTTTCCTTTGGCATGGCAGCGCCAAACGAGAAGAACACTCGAGCACAGCGGCAGCAACAGCAGCATCAGCCGGTGTACAAAGAGAGCAAGCATGCCAGCAGCGTTGGTGGACTACTCCACCATTTTAATTGTCTTCGTTTATTCGCATTTCCACCGCGTTTTTACGATTTTGCAACATATCAATGCCGTTTTATTATTCGCTGCCGTACAATTACAATTATTGCGTATATTTTGAACGCACTGATAATCATTTGCATGTTGCATTGTTTGCACAAATTCTGAGGAAAAAAGGATAATAATTATATCATAATTATATGTAGAATTTTGCGAAAAAGTCTGCAGCAGTCAGCAGAAATCCTTGTGTAGGCGGCGTACCCACCTGTGAAAATGTGAAAACCAGATAGGAAACCGCAGACAATTATCGTATGCAAATTTGAATAAAGTAATAATTAGCCAAGTGTAATACAAATAAGTAGAATTAAAATTGGAAAAAGTACACGTTCGGGAGTCAGGGATGAAGGTGGTTGAACAATGCAACGCATGCAGCGAGCGAAAGGGTTGCAGCATTCGTTTTAAAAATTTCATACGACATAATGCTACGTTTCCGCATCGTACACGACTTGATTATAATGCTATTAACCGTGTGGGCGTGCTGTACGTTTCATTCGTTTTTTGTTCGCTCGCTGCTTGTTTTGTTTCGTATTTCATTATTGCCAGTGGGGTGCAATTCGTGGATATGCAAGCGTGCGGAATAAAAATGCCAATTTATAAAAACGCACACACGCACGTTCCACGGACACGCCGCGAATACTACGGGTGTACCTATGTTGAGCCGTAAAAGCAAGTCGTATTTTAGATTATAAGCACACGCACGACGACGCATTAACGAAGGCCGTAAAAAATGCATCTGAAAAACGCGAAAGGCACGCACTTGTGATATTTTATAGCGCGAGCTACATGCAAATCTGACTAATACAATAATTATGAAGTTTATTACGGGTCGCAGTCGAGACAACAGTAATTCGCAATTTATAATTAATTTCTCGACTGCGTATTGCGTGAAGCGCAATATTGGATCACTGTAATTCTGGCTGGCTGCCTGCCTCACGTTCCCGGTAAAAACGTTCGCAATTGGATAATTGTTCGTCAACGGTGCAGATGTAGGCATTTTTAATTATTTTTTAATTTCACGTTGTTTGCCTAAGAAATTACATACTTTAAGCTGGCGAGAAGCAGCATTTCTTGCGTAGTATGCACGCTTTTCCAACGAAACGCATGATCTCGTGTATTGATTTAGAACGAGGAGGCGACCAGGACAAAAGCTTCGTGTGCGCTGCATGCTCGCCGCTCAACCCTTCTTCTTGCTTCGGCTTGCAGAGATGACAATTACACGGGGGCTTAAACCGAAGCGTTTTATTGTAATGACAACCCCGTTTACGTTTGGTTTCGTGTTCTTCATCATCATCAGCTGGTTGCTTGTGTCATTTCAGCGCGCTGCGAAATTAAAACGCAACCCCATCTGCAATGTCATTGATATTGAGGATCCATCTGTATCAATTACTTTCCCATCTTTTAATGTCATTTCATTTGGCACACTCCTGTCTGGCCGGCTTCGAGTATGTATGAAATTAAAATGCTCCGGGGATTTATCTTCAATTATAATTTTCTTAAGGCATTTGAAGCTGACGCACGCTCATTAGGCTACCACTAATTTGGATTTCGAGAAGGAAGTGAATGCACATTGTTAGTATCGATGATGGTTACGGCACGTGGCCGGATCGTGCGTATTATTGCAAGGGAATAATTAGCGCGTTATTTTTTCGGCGTGTGTGTCATTGCTTTCAGTCGACTCGCTCAAAATGTGCTGGAGAGAGAGAAGAGTGCTTAGTTTTTGGTAACCAAGGACCCCAATGCAGACCAACTAATAACTTGGGCGTTATGGTTTTAGTTTTCGAGGTTTCGTTGATAATTTGAAAGTGCGTGCAAGTGGCACACGTGACATGGGGGTGCGCTTTATGTTATTGCCACCACCAGAGGCAGTAGGTATAACAACGTGTCCGCGGTATGTATGTGTGCGAGTGTGAGCGTGCAATTAGTGCGAAACCGAATTTTAATTGGAGGTTTAAATTACGCGCACGTATTCGCCAGCGCGTTCGTTAAAACGAATATAATATTTTCGAGAGCTCTCTCTCCGATGATGATGATGATGGTGGTGATGGTTGTGTTTATAATTATTTTACGTAAAACGTGTTGTGCTTGATTGATCATTGAATTATGCACTTGTAGTGATCATTTTATTTATTTTAATGGGGTATTTCAAGTGGATTGTTTGTGAATTTCGATTTTGTTTGTCTACTTGTAGGCCTTACAAGACCACCGATGTATCCATTCGGTGCTGGGCAGTACCCATACCCAATGCTCAGTCCGGAGATGTCTCAAGTGGCAGCGTCATGGTTCGTATTAATGTAATAACACCTATCAGATGATGTAATAATTAATACCATGTAATTTAGGCATACACCGACAATGTATCCGCTCTCACCCGGCGCCGGCTTCCGCAGTCCATACCCAAGCACGCTGCCGATTTCGTCGTCGAGCCTCCCGACCGAATTCTACAGTCGCTTCTCGCCGACGGGTTTGATCCCTCCGCATCCAGGCTTGTCACCGCACGGCCATCATCTGACCTCACATCCGGCGATTGTGACGCCCGGGCCTAAACAAGAATTACCTGATCTCAATCATAGATATGCTAGGTGAGTATACGATTTCGAAGTTACTGTGGGGGTTGATGGATGATGCGCCCATATCGCGATTGACAAATTTTATAATGCGCTTATTTTGCAAACGGCCGATAGATGTGTGCACGCATTGTGTATGCAAATTGCCAAGTGTGTAATATCGTTGCAATCAAGAGTTGAGTTGACCAGTAATCCGATGTGCAAAGCCAACGATGCGAGAAATGAGGTCCAAGATTGGTTATCGGCAAAGGCAGCCATTGGGCGAGAGAATGTACCACCGTTGGTTGCCGAGCAACCTCATCTCGTCGCTGCCGCCGCCGTCGCCGTTAGCAGTTGCTGCCTCCGCACCAACACGCCGCCAATATCCGCGCATATACGAGTGCGCGGGTTTGTTGTAGTAATTCTTGTTTGGTTTTCATTTTCCCGAGCTATTTATACAGGCGGGGTGTATGTGCAGCGAATGAGCCTCCTCTTCAACATTTTAATGTTTCAACACAACGGTATATACAAAGGCGCGAACATGCTGAATGTATGTTCGCCGAGGGCAATTTTGCATCACTAATAATCTTTTGAGAGTAATAGCATTTGGAATTAAGCTACATTTTCTCGTCGCATGTACCTATCTAAAATGGTATTAAATTATGGAATTGAGAAAAGAAGATGTGAGTTGATTAAAAACAGCCGTTTTTGTTGGGACGATTACAGTTGATAACGATGCACTGAAATGCACACAGCACGATTGCAGGACTGCAGGACTGCAGGACGTGGAAAAGAACACGGAAATACATTGCAGCTCCCTCTGCACGTGGGGCGGGATAAATGCTGAGGGTGCAACGCGACGATGGTGTAGCGGATCGTTTTCTACAAAAATATCTTCATCGTAGCGGCAAACCAACCCCTCTTTTTCGTAGGCGCATTCAACGCGAGAGGCATTAGGCTGCAATTTAAATCAATAAATAATCCACAGAAATCCAGCCCCAAACAGGCATGATGCCCAGAAATGACACTTTTGGCTTTATTGATATTTTATTATGACATTTGCACTTTGAGTGGACACAGGGGGGAGGTGAGAGAAGAATTTTGAAGCAATTCACGGCGGATGAATTTATAATTTGAATATTCAACTCACTTTTAAAGCAGTCGTAATGTTTAATTATTGTAATTGAATGCAATGGAGTGTAGTGATAAAATGCTTCAGATTACGTTAAATTAAAGACACACTCCTAATGAAATGGATCAAATTGCATAGTAACACTTTTATGACATATTCATTGTCGTGATTACGGAGCAAGGGGGGTAATGCATCGAGGAAGTATGATTTATTGATTTGCGTGTATTATTATGTGGAATAATGTAGGAGTAGCCAATCCATCAAATAAGCGCGAGAGCCAGAAATGAGAGCACGCTCGCTCGGTCGCGGGGGTGCAGGCGCGCAGCAAGTGAGGCTGTGCGCGCGAGAGGAGCGGCGGCAATTGTACGCGTGCGAATGCATGCTTGTTTGTGTGCGTGCAAGCGGCAGCGGCAGCGGCGGCGGCAACAGCACAACAAAACGTTTCAGCGGCTCTATCTCTATCGCACTGCAATTGAAACAGACATTTGTATGCGCGCTATTTGCGAGCGCGACGCGCGGCGCGGTGCGCGTTTTCAATGTGTGTGCATCTCTCCTCGCTCTAATCTAAAATCACTAAAAGCAGTGCACAAGGTAGTTGTTGAATCACCCGCCGCCGCCACACCACCACCATCACAATCGCCGTCAACGAGCGCGCTACTACAAAACTATGGCACATCGGAGCGCATCGCGTCGAACGGACGGGGCCGCGAAGACGCCGTTATCCTTGTTGCATCATCAAATCATTTAATTCGCGCGCGTTCCTCATCCGCTGTTGTGTCGTTTGCTAGATTATTATTGCCGCCGTTTGTTGTTGTCATCGGCAACGTCCTCATCGTCGACATCGTCGCCGGAGTCGTCAGCGGCAGGTTAAGTGCGCGGCGTGCACGAGATGCAACGTGCGTACTGAACGAACAGTGGAAACAAGCATGGCTTCAGTCGCATTCGCGAATTGCAATTGCACTTGCACTTGCAAATAGTCGGGCGAAGCGCGTCGCAAGCAGCAGACAGCCGGAAAGTCGACCGCGTTTACTGTCGGTGGTGTGTTGTCAGCCGCCGCGTCGTCGGCGGTGATCTCGCTTCGCCTCGCGGTTGTTGTTGATGGTAGCAAACACGTGCATCTCGCGTTTCCTGCGTGCTCGCTTACCTTCGCGTTGGCAGTCGGGCTGGCAGCGCGCTGTTGCTGCCGCTGCCGCCGCCGCCGCTGCTGCTGTGCCTGTTTTCATGCAATCTTAACAAAGGACAGGCACAACCATTCATATTGATTTTCCGTGATAAACGACGAATAAAAAACTTGTTGAATCTCAATCCTGGTGATAGCTTTATGTTGCCCTGCACGCGGCAACGGCGGCAGCGGCGGCGGCCAACAACCATCTAGCGTCGCACGTATCTACACCGTTCGCTCGCTCGCCCGCTCGTCCCGCGTGTGTGTGTATTTGTGCGCATCATCGTTTATTCGCGTTTTCATTTTTGTGCGTCCCTCTGTTGTGTGCCATTTTCATGCAAACGATTGCCATCATGCATATGCGTAGCATCTATGCCATGGCCAAATAATAATAATAATGATTGAAATCAATTCATTTAAACCCGCGCACGCCGTCGTGTGAGATTATTGTGATAATTGTGAGCTTATTTAAGTGATAGTAAAGTAAATTAAACCCGATATACCTATATAAAATATAAAATATATAATTTAATATAAATATAAATGAAATTTAAAATATACATATATAAATCTATATAATATATTTCAAAAATAAATATATCTGATTGGAAAAACATGGATGAGCCGCTGAATTTAAGCATTCGCAAGAAACCGGTGGCAATTGTTGCACCGTCCTCGATCGTCGATGGTAATGGTAATATTAAGACTTCGGCCGTGTTTAACAATAAGCTGGGCATCGTCCACGCCGAGAGCGCAATGCATAAGACTGACATGACGGATGCGCCGGAGGATTTGTCCGTAAAACGGATGAACACGGAGGCGGCGAACGCCAGTGGCAAGAGCAGCCCGGCGCAATTTGACTGTGATAAAATTGATAACCGTATAAGTAGCGACAACAAGCGCGTCCAACAACCGCATCATCATCAACCACAACAACAACAACAGCAACACCAGCAGCACCAACAGGAGGATGACGATCAACATCAACAAAATCAGCAGCAGCAGCAGCAACAACAACAACAATTGTGGCAGCAGTACACCAATGAAGAGTTGCGTAAATATCTATCGAAAAGCGTTAGCGAGCAACTGGCGAAGAATAGCTATAACAAGAATGCGTTCGCCGAGAGTATGATACAAAACGAGCTGACGAACAGCATCTTCAAAGATATGTACAAGCACAGCGACAGCTCCTACGAGAAGAATCTCACATCCAACGACAATATTTACACGATGATCAATCATCTCGCCGAGCATAAGTTTCTCACCGCATGGTACATGAACTCCGTCTTGAACATGAACCTGCCGTATTTTAACTTGAACAATTACGAGTCGACGAATAACGCGGCTGGCACGCCAACGACGACGACGACGACGGCGATTGGCGGCGGCGGCAATAATGGCATACTAAATAACCTACTTAATAAGAAGATTGACAATGACGTTAAAATACCAACGCATCTCGATACACTCATCAAGAACGAGATGCGCGCTAGTAATGTTAAGTCATCTAATGCGAAACCAGCCAGGTATATTTGCCGCCCGTATTATGCGCGCCACATCCATTTTACTCGTTCGAAAATCACATTATGATATTAAGGATAATAACTTTATTGCGATACTTATATGGTGTGCAAATTGTTGTTTTACAGAACACAAGCGGACCAAAAGAATAACGTATGCGATGTAAAGAACAATCAGGATAATAGCAATTCGGCTGATAAGAAGAAGCCCCACATCAAGAAACCCCTAAACGCTTTCATGCTCTATATGAAGGAGATGCGTGCCAAAGTCGTCGCTGAGTGTACGCTGAAAGAGAGCGCCGCCATCAACCAAATATTAGGACGAAAGGTATGTGTCGTTTGCTCATTATCTCTCTTTAATAATAATAACCCCCTTTTACAAAACAACGCCAAAACAACGTCAAGTTTACATGCAACAATAGAAAGTACATACAATAAATAGGATCAAATACAACGGTTATAATAATAATAATATCATCGAAATGTCTCCGCAATTGCGGGCTGCGTACTGTTTGCAAAGTTTACAAAGTTTGTTGTTTTGATCTTATTTCTTGTTGTGTTTGGCATTAAGACATCGCTGCCGTAATCTCCAGCCTGACAGAAAGTGTTGTTGTGGGATTATAAGTAAATTTGCACAAAATGGGCCCGCGCGACCATCATCATCATCATCATCGTTGCACTCGAAAATGGTCCCGCAAAATGCGGCCCGTATAGAGCGAGCGCGCTGTTGAAGGAAGGGTGGGAGCGCGTGCACCAAAAAACGGGAACACTCCCCGGTTATTCGTGTGCACATCATCCGCACATCATCATTCCTGCAGGATTGCATTTCGGTCTGCCGCGCGTTACACTCAGATTGACTCTAGAGATGGCGCGCGCTCATCATATACTTTTCGCCCATAAATTTTTCATGATGTTGGTGACGATGCCGACAATGTCATCTCGTCATAAGGATGCAGGATAACATCTCTTACTGTCAGCTCCCCTCTGATGACGAGTGACACGCAAATTTTATTTGAGTCCCTCCCTCATCTGTTTTTTGCAAACATTTTACAATTTGTATCAATTATTTTTGATGTTTAATCATGTGGTTGGCTGCAGTGGCACTCTCTGAGTCGGGAGGAGCAAGCCAAGTATTACGAGAAGGCACGGCAGGAGCGCCAATTGCACATGCAGCTGTATCCAGGCTGGAGCGCTCGAGACAATTACGGTTACGGCACCAAGAAGAAGAAACGAAAGAAAGAGCGTACGCCCGTCGAGTCGGGAGGTATATTCCTATTCAACAAACATTTCAAATTAACGCGCACCCTAATCAAATTGAAAATAAGTAATCTCATGGCATTTTAGAACAACATACTCTTTCTCTATATCTCTATTCTGATAGAGCTATATATATTTATATATATATATATATTCCAAATGAACCAAAAGTATCTCTCTAATCAAGTGTCTAACTCTTTCTCATTCTGTCCTCTCCATTGATCATGTACTTGCAAATGAGCTGAAGAAGGCGCAGTTCACCTGCCTGCACGTAATCACGGGTTACTGATATTTTTTGTACTAACAACTATACACTCATACGATGTGCGAGTGTGTTTAGAGTATTATGATATTATACGTGATGTTGGAGCAATAATAACATTGCATGCGTGTGTAGTTGTGAGTGTAGGAAAAGTGACCCGTGTGCATGTGTGGGGTGGGCTAAGTCAATCGTACGCAATCGTACTCAACTCTTTCGACGTAGATGGAAGTTTTTGTTGTTGTTGTTGGAAAGGACGAGATGAGGAGAAGAGATAGAGACGACGAAGACCTGTGTAGAGCACAAACCCGACAAACGTGTATTGGTTGATGAGATAGTTGATTGATGCATATATATATTTCTCTATATCCTGACAAAAAGAAAAGTGCGCAACGAACGTGCATGACGATCAAGTATTATAGGAAAGCCGACGCGAGGTACGTGCGTGCTGCTGCGTGCATACGACTCGCGCCACAATTTTCGCGCAAATTGCATTTTTGATTTCGCATTGCTGAATTAGCGGAGCGCGCAGAATGGGTTTAGCGGTTGGTTGGTTGGTTGGCCAGGCTGGCAGGTCGTGGCGCGTGAAGCGGCTTCTCTCTCTTGGTGCCTGCCGCGATGCGCCTACGATATTGCTCGTGTCGTTTTTTTTCGTGTAATTTTTTGGTTGTTGTTTTGTTTTTTTGACTACGTCTCGATTTGCAAAAAAATAAAACAAACACTGCTACTCACTCTGCCCCCAATCTCCTTACTTACTTTGTGTTTAGTGGCACGCACTGGGCCGCGAGGAGCAGGCCAAGTATTACGAGTTGGCACGACGTGAGAGACAGCTGCACATGCAGCTCTACCCCGACTGGTCATCACGGGCTAACGCCACGCGCGGCAAGAAGAGGAAGCGCAAACAAGATCCTGCCGAAGGAGGTTAGAGAGCCAACCCCTACTAGATGATTCTTGCGATTCTCTCTTTCTTGCATGTTTGGGTTACATATTATATATATACAATATATATATAATTATTATATAATATCATATATATCTATATATATAATTTATCGGTCAGCCGGCCTGGACCTATTCTGCGCGAGCAGAACTCGTATTATTATACTATTTCACTCGTATGCACGTTTGTTGTCGGGCAGTTCCCAATGGCTTGCATGCAACTATGTTGATTTTTCGATTTTATTTTATACATTCACATATATAAGAGTATACACCAGTGATACAGAAAAAACATTAGACGTATTATCGAGAACATAATTATCATCATGATCATCATCATCAATACCACGTAATCGCTTTGATTTTTGATGACCAGCTCACCTCACACTACCGCATTATTTGCATGATGGCTATTTGTTGAGTAGGCTTAATGTAGATTAACGTCTTTTTAGTTTAACTACTCGTATGAGTTTTGATATATTAGAGAGTACTTTTGTTTTTACGGATGTGTATTTTCCCATTTGCATGAAAATTATCCCTTATATTAATTTCCACATAGAAAGGAATTATTACATTCAGTGGCTGGCTTGCGCAGTCAGTGAATGCTTAATTTTATTTCATGTAAAGTAGTATTTATTATGACACTTTTACACGTAGTTAGGCCATGAATTACATTATTTCAATTAAGCTGCAATTGCTTATATACAATATGTTGAAGGAGCGCTATTTAAAGCATTCTTTTTGGTGATATGTCAACAGGAAACAGCATGAAAAAGTGCAGAGCGAGATATGGTCTCGACCAGCAAAGCCAATGGTGCAAACCCTGCAGGTAATTGACTCCTTGCAATCTACTAGTTTTTTTTAATTGCATGCATAATACGTCAACATTTTATGTTATAACATCTCATTAAGGAGCGCGCCTCACCACCACCGCCGCCATATGGCTATTATCCTTGCACCAACAGCAACGACAACAATCGAGAAGAAGTGCATTCGAATGCAATTTTTCCTATTCGCGTTGCTTGCTGTCTGTGCGTGCATTTGTGGTGGGCAATGTTTTAAATATGTATATGTATTTTTTGTGTTTGAAGTATACATATATATTTTTTGCACAGTAGCTTTTATGCCATATCTCTCGTACTTGTGGGGTTTTATGAATTCTAAATGCAGATGCCGGTAAATTACTCTTCAGCCGCAGTCGAGTATTATTATTTTACGATGAACGAATGAAATGGAATTAGAAACCCCATAATTACATGAATTTTTTTGGTGTATCTTATCTATGTGGAAAGACTGTGATATGACATTTATTTATTTTCGTTCCTGTTTAATGTCGCAGACATTATTATTGCGTATATTTATATTGCTATACTTATATAGATATACATATAGCATTAATTACTTTTTCAACTTCATCATATACTTACTTCATAATTTGATTTTTAACTGCGTCTATTATATCATTATCTTTTACGGTACATTCAGATTGTTATTACTCTCTTATGATTAGCCAGTTTAATATCATGAGCTTATGAGATATCTAATAAGTTCGGTTTCATTCAAGTCAAAGAAACGAAAGAAACGTACATAGAATGTAATCAGAAAATGTGTCTTCCCACAAAGAGAAGGACCCATCTTGCCGTGTTTGTTAGTGACCAATTTTATATTGCACACGTATTGTCTCTCTATCTATTTCTCATACATTGCTGTTGCATTATGTCCACAAATTTTACTTAATCTGAAGTTGTATACGTCTACAAATTGCAAATTACCAATATGTTCAATTTATAATAATTATGGCGAAAAAGGGGGCATTCGGTTGGCTGTATTGACACATTTTCTGATTCAGCGACTTTGTTTTGAATGATATATTTGTTTGATTGAATGTTCATGCACTCGTTTATTACATCCATTCATTATTTCGAAATTTATCTGAATGTGTCTCTAGCCCGTAATGATCTGATTTTTATTCTTTCGCTCTCACTCTGTCAACATTAATTATCGATCAATCTATCGTTCATAAAACTCTGTATTTTTTACACATTTACAAGTCATATTCAATGTTCGTGAATCCTTTATCTTTGATATACTTACTGTTTGTTACATTTTTGTATGTATTTGTATGTTCGTTCGTTATTTATACTTCTCTCTCAAATTTCTGTGATATATTCCCACCTCTCTAAATGTGTGTTAGAGTAAGATATGTATGCTGATGTCTTTTAAGAAAAAGGAGTTTGGCCCCATTTTTGTACAAATTTGTGTGACCGATTGTTTAGCCCGGAGAACAGTTCGCTAAGCGGTGGAAGTTCGGGGGTGCACGCTAGTCTCCTGCACACTGCAGGAGGACCTGCGTCTGCTCAGAGTCCGCAGGAACCTACATACGTCAACCTTTAATCAGCAAATCTTGGTGGTTAGTGCAACAGCAGTGTTTGGTGTACAATTTATTTCTGTTGACTGGTTTTTGTTTTTGTATTAATTTTACACAGAATGCTGAGTGATGTCTTGCTTCAATTATGTTCTCAATACTTTCGTTTGTTTGTAATTTGTCCAATAATTTCTTATATATTATCGAAGGATACGAAATCAGTCGTCAACAAAAATAACCCAAGTCGATAACAAATTGATTTTGTATGCATGTGATTTATTCGAATTATGTTTTTACACTTTTATTTTGTTCGTATTAAGAGCATGTATTCTCGAATTAGTCGCATGCGACTTTATTTTAGGTTCAATGCAGCGTTCCTGATTTGATTTACACGCGAATATTATCGATGTTTGAGCATGCTGCAGCAGAGTGTATTCTGTCCGGATCAGTGTGTTGTATTAATGTTCGTTGCGTAATATTATTTTAGGCGTAAGAAAAAATGCATTCGATACATGGAGGCTGGTGATTCGAACGATGGCAATCAATCGGACGACAACCTCGGCAGCTGCGGCAGCATGGGCGACGCGCATACCCCGCCGGAGGACGATGCCGAGAGTCTCAATCAGTCGATGTCGAGTCCGGGAGGACTATCGGCGCTGAGCAGCCTTACCAGTCCCGGCGGCGTCGTACTTCCGAGCCCGTCGACGAGCGTCGCCAGCCCCTCCGTCTCCGTGGCCAGTCCGTACATGCTGCAGAGTCCGTTGACGCCGCATGAGGCAATGCTTCACGATGTCAAGTTGCCGCCGCCGCCGCAGCTGCTACACCAGCAGCAACACCACCACCAGCATCAGCACCAACATCCGCCGCGGCATCCAGTCGGCACCAATCCGCACGACATAAACAATCCGCTCAGTGTAAACCAACTGACAGGACAGTGTGTGAAAAGTGAGCCACCGGATTCGGGAGCCAAGGACCCGACCAGATCGATCATAAGTGTCACATAACGCATAATACTCAGGACAACAGCAATTCGAATGATCACGGCGACGAGCATCATGCACATGAACGATATAATGATGATGATCACGATGATCATGACAATGATGATGATCAACTACCGCGTGACGATGATAAGGATAATGATAGCGCGTGCGTTTCATTATACATACATATTTTTTATTGTGCTTGTCATAAGCACGCATCGTATTTATGCAAAATTGTTTGATGAAGTATCGCTGTAATATCTGGCACATTACACCCACTTATCACATTGATTCATCCGGTTTGGAAAGCACCCCAGACAATAGTATCTCACCGATTTATTATTTCGTTCGCTTCAAATCGTTGTACCAAAAGTACCAAAAGTTTCGAACAATTTTCATAATTACGGTGCGATGTTTTGTAATATACTGTGTATATTTAAATGTTTTTTGTTTTTCAAACAAAATACGCTGTGCTTTTTTTGCCAAACCAGTGCAAGTTATACATACATGTGGTCAGTTGCCTTTTGCACGGCGTTTTCTTTAGAATACGGAAAATATGCTGGACATTTGTCGGCGCTGTTGGATTGGCGTAAAAAGTGTTGTCGAATGAGCGTGATCTCAAAGCAAAGCGAAAGACTCATGTTGAACGCAATATGAATGATAAATTGCTGTTCTCCAAAATACAATTAACAATTTTAATTAACTATGTAACAAAAATGTCATTTGCCAAATCAATCGCTATAAAACATAACTTTATATATGAGAACGACTGTAGTATAAAGAAGGCATATTCGTTGCGGATCTGGGAATAGCACGAAGAGGAAGCAAACGTGAAACTAAAGAGGAATGCTTTGGTAAATTATAAAGCGGAGATAAATGGTGAGGACGATATTTAGGAGGAATGACGCGCATCCCTGTATTGCGTAAATATATCAGTCGTACGTAACGGCTTTCTATATCAACAATTCGTAGTCATCCTTCTTCGCAGGCAGGCGCGTTGAACAAGTGCAAAAATATAATGAGTTGAGAGATATAAATATGTAATACCAATTAAGCTTCCTTTGTAAATATTTACCGTTCCTCTTGTACAGATAATAGAAATCTTTTTCATTCATATTCATTTATCGGAAACGGTGCATCATTTAATTTTAAATATTTCGTTTCAATTGCACACACGGAAATTCGCGACGTCGTACATAAACATGCATCATATACATAATATTTCAGTTCCTTCGATTTATATTGCCAATATATGATTATTAATTCAGTGCTACTTGATACACACATCTACATGCGCATACAATACACACTCGTACACATGCACATACTAGAAGATTATTCGTAAGCGTCATTTGTGATTATTTATTGTTCTGAAAGCCTACTTTTTGTACTGATTAGCTTCAATTACGTATCGCGTAGACTTTACGCCATAATCAATCGAATCAAATAATGCAAAGCACACAATGTTGGCAGTCTGTTGATCAAATATCTTACTCATTATCTATTACTATTTCTCTAATAATCGATTTGCAGCAAATAAATACTTTCTAAAACTCTTATAATACAGAAAGAATACAGGAGCAATATCCAACCAGTCAAATAGTACCAAACAAACAGAAATAAGTTAACGTTAGTACAGTGCACGCACACACACTGAGAAGAACCGAATGAATATTTTCTGTCCCGCCAATTATATTCTCTTATAAGTTGTATGTATTTTCCTTTTGTGTTTTTTTATTTGTATTTATGTCATGTATATAAAATGTTATATATATATTTGAAAGAGTGTTTTGTAAAATTTATTTGAGATTTATTAGATTTTATTTGTTATTATCGCAAAGAGCCAGAGTTCTCTAAAACGTTGAATTCAGACAAAAGCATTCATGATTAGATTATTCAATGCAAGCAAATTTGCAATTCTTTTTCAATACGCAAAAATTGTTTTAAGTATTATGTAAATGAGGCTTAATTATCATTAAAAATTTTAAACAATTGATTTACGACTCGCAAAAGAGAACAGAACAAAAGCAAACAAATTTAAAACTAAACACTTTAGGCGAAGAAAGGAGAGAAGAGAGACGATAGTGTTCAACTATATAACTTCATTTACTACTAAAGTAAACATGTGATATTTTATACTATAATTATTATGTAGATCATTTTTATTATTATTTTTGGCGCCCCTCAGGATTTTACGCATTTATGTTTAATCTAATTAGGTGATGATGTTCAATTAATGCAAGATAACGTTTATTGGATGCAAAACATAAGTTTGTGACCTTAATATGAAACATGAAGCACGTTCTGGTTGATTCAAATTTTTCTATTTTATATGCAAATTTTAATTATCGTATTTCATTAGTTGAGTGCCATACATACGATGAACAATTTTTATATAAATAATAGCTGTTTTATTCAGAATGAAATGAAATGAGAAAGCAAACGAAGAAAATCAAACAAGACAATTTATTTTACTGACTGTTTAGTTTAGATGTAATAATTTTAGTTTGGATAAGTGCAATGATAGGTTTGTCAATATATTTCGTCATTGAAAGTCGGATGGTGATACGTGCCACATTCGTAATAATAATTTTGGCTTTTGAAAAGAAAAATGTGACGGTTCAATATTTTGGTGGATAATTGTGAAACCAACTAAGCACATCCGAATGTAAGAAAATTTATAGAAAGAACCCGAACCCGAACAGTACGCAAAAAATATTAAAAGCGAAATATTAAGTGTGTATATTTCATGGACATGGGGACAATGAATTTAATTATGATGTTGTCCATCATGACATAATGAATAATAATTATACATTTATAAATAAATTAAAATAAGTATAAATATAATAGATGTTAATATGTCTTTGTAAGTAGAAATTGTTCGTAACATCGTATTAGGATAGAGAAAATATTCAATACAAAATATTAAAAGATCACATATCCTGGTGTATTTTGTAAAATGTAATACATACGCTTATAAATGAAATAATAGCTAGAGCAAATTCATAATTTCGATGTTACATTGCACTGTAACATTTGTAATTTGATTACTTACGCATTATTAATTTTTTTCGTGATTTCTTTCAGGTTTTCAGACATTCATAAAATAGAGTTTATATGTATTAAAATAGTCAAGACTTAGAAACCCTTTTTTTCACTCGTTTTACTTTTCTGGAATATATAGAAATGCTAGGATTTTGTTTGTTTCAATTCGAAAAGAAATCTTTTGACCAAGCTTACGTATTCTTAGCTTCTTGCATCGAATCAAACTGTCTTATTTTCTCATGAAATGATTCTGGAATTTCCAATATTGGAATAGTAAACTCCGTGATTTCATCTGTTATGTTTTGTTCAGCATGGACATCAATCATATTCTGCGACACAAAATTTGTCTCAAAAAATTGTTTATTATAGTGCTATAAAAGTTGAATTGGTGGCATTAATAGCCAGTTATTTTTAAAAGATATTGAATGTTGGTGTAAGTTTACCTTAAAATTTGTGCTCGCTTGGTTCATATCGAATTCTGTGATTTTGTCATGAAATTTTTCAGGTATCTCAAGTATTTCATGTTGAAAGACTGTAGATTTTTTCTTGTTCTTTTTGCTCGCAACACAGTGCCCTGCAATATAAAGTCTAGCAAATTATATGTTTATTATGAAATACACGTGCGCTACTTTCCCAACATTTT
>JARJDV010011404.1:0-24854 GCA_030264675.1 Anaulacaspis nigra | reverse complement strand
GTAAAGTTATTTTTTTTATCCGGAGATGTGTTCAATACAATTCCACTGAATTGAATGAATATTTTTTAAATCTCCAAACAACACCTCACTTCCTACCATAGCCAACTTGTAAAACCCCTACACTACCATAGCCAACTTGTAAATCACTACACTACCATAGCCAACTTGTAAACCACTACACCGGTGTACGAGATTTCGTTCCAAACGATCATTACGCGTCACTTTTACAATTAATTAGTTGACTGATATTAATGTCAAACTAGTGTGAAACTAAATATACTCAAAGTATTTGCATTTTACAACACAAATTTGAATATGTCTAAAGAAGATAAACCAATGTCCAAGATTATTGCTGAAAAGATAAAAATGTGTACCGAGACACAAATAATTTATGATGAATTTACTGGATGGTTAATTGTTGCACCGAGGGATGTGATTGGTCCCTGTTATATTGAAAAACCTCTTGTAAGTGTAATATAATATTATTAGCAAATTTTCTATATTTATGAGATTTAAACAATGTATTAATAATATTTATCATGATTCTATAATAATGCTTCAGTGTTTCACTATGGTAGAAGGTTCTGGAAAGTATGGGGAAAATCAAACCAAACTTCAAAGATTAGAAAAATATGATATTTTTGTAATTCCTAAAGGTATTGACTTTAATTTTATAACATACATAGTCATATATGAAATCGTAAGTATTTCATTTTAGGATCATATTTTTATTTTAAAAGCCTTTGTACTATCAATCGATGCCTACTGCACTTTCAATGGCAGCATCTAAATGATGACACTGATGACACTTTACCAAATTCCACTACTATGATTTCGTTGGAAAGATCATTTATTACTAAGTAATATATCAGGTGGGATTTTATTGAATTATCTTTTTAAATATTAATTTTTTATACATTAAAGTTTTTAAGAAATATACTGTTTAAATAATTATCGTCTGGTCATATATTATTAGAATTTATTTATATTTGATTTAACTTGTACATGTGTGTTAACAACGAATTAACAATTTTATGCAATTTAAGATTAAGTGTCGTACTGTTTTCAAAAAAAATATCGTTCCGATGTATTGCATTTCTCAATCTTCCATGAAGATGGCGTACAATAAATCGCTTTTCTTTGAGTTTTTTTCAGATGGATCCGAATTGACCGAATTTGTCAATATATTTAATTAAATATTTACTTATGTTTATAATTTTCTCAGTGTCAATAAATCTCTAGTCTGGCGCACAACACATAAATCATAAACGATAAATTTGGACGGTATATAACGTTTATCAAGCCAATTATAAATTATTCCTGCACTATGTTAACAATGAAATCATTAATAAGTAATATACTATACTCTTATAACACAACTTCTTATTTAAAATGAAATAGGGAAATTAGAGCAAGTGCATCCTCATATGCGTCCGTAAATTCAATAATAATTAACCTCATTTCTGCTAAGTCAGAATTTCCTCTATCGCCTGCTAACCAGAGCTAGCAGCAGTCTGAAAACAAGAAGAAATTATGTCTGCTAAAACGAAAAATGATAAATACGTGCAAGCAATTGCTTACAGTGAAGTAGCAATCAGAAATAATGCCTCTGTTGTGGAGTATTGCAGGACATCAATGGCAGCTCTTTCGGGATGCACTGCAGGTTTGTTTATTAAAATCACTCCTAATCAGTGATTAATAATTCAAATCTTTTAGGTTTACTTGGACTGACTGGTTTGCATGGTGCTGCATTTTACATCTTCACTGTCATCCTGCTCTGGTTTATGATAATCTCCAAGGCAGGTTCACAATTCAATAAATATTTTGTCTCTAGAAAAGCACTGTTCACAAATGGTTTCTTTGGTCAGTTATTCACATACATATTATTTTGGACATTCCTTTATGGTATGGTACATGTTTATTGATGTATCAATAAATAATCACAAATATTAATAAAATTATTAGACTAGGAATTATTACAGTCAGAAATATTATTTTTTGGACTTCCATGTTTTTGCCACATTTCAATTGATTTACAAGCAATCAATTCAGCCACATTTTCAGGTATCTAAATATCAGGAATTTATAAACACAAGAATTTTCAATAATTTACGGTAAACTTACATTTTTAAAACATTCCATTATCATTTGGATATTTGTGCATTTCATAATCTCATTCCTTTGCATGGTTAATAGAGCGACAGTAACAAATACTAATATCTTCACAGAACCTCCACATATTTTATCCCAAATCCTGCAATGAAATATCAATGTAAGTTTTAATTATTAATAATTGTTTATAGTACATACTTGGCCAAAGCGTTATCATTTAATACGCCAGCAAAACAACAATCAAACCATCTCTGTAAAGGAATTTCTTTGTTCAACTTTGTACTCTCTAAATAAGTGAATAGTTCAATGTCTTCTCTCTCCAATAATTTCCAAAATCTATCAAACAATTTAGGATAGTCATTCTTATACTTATTTATGTATTCATAAAAAAGTTTGGTTGTCCAATAACTCTCCACATCATTATCAAAATGTTGTAAAAATGCTTGAGCTAGGAGAATAAATGGTTCATTCTCTTTTGGCATTGGAGCATAATAGCCCAAATTGCCTGTTTGAAGTAACCAAACAGCATAAAACATTTGCATCTTGGATGATGATGCATCAATAACACGTAAAGTTTGCAAAGCTCTTACAAGTTCTTTATATTCTGTTGTTCTTTGTTCCATGATAAATTCATGTGAATCGATAAACACAGGTACCACTCCTGAAAATGCAAACATAATATTTCAAAATATCATTTTCCTTCCCAGATCATACCTAATAATATTTTCCACACAAAATTCCTGTAGGCTAAAGGTATTGTTGAACTAACACAAAACTTTTGCAACTTCTGTTTATCAAGTGGCTTGTCTTTCAATATTATCTCCAATGATTTCTTCTCTTCATTACGAAAGCCACACTTCTCATAGTACGGCAGTCTAAAATTGCCTTTTTCATTTGGCATATTATTTAAATTTGTTATTAAATTTAAATTAAACTCATAGATTCACTAAATGAACTTGGAAATCATATGTTCATAAACATAAATATGATGACCTAACCTACTCTTTAGTTGTTGCAAATATATATTTCACATATGTAAACTTAAAAATGAGAATCAAGTTTAAATATCCTCTTTTGTGGATTCACAAATATTATTTAGTTATTGAAAGCCTAAATTGAAAATCATGAATTTTATTACATATTTTATTGAAGGTAAAAAAGTTAGTGAGAAATATATTTATCGAGGCGAAGGAAACCTGCACTTAGCATTAGAACTTATAAATAGCAAGAAAATTATGTTAATAAGAAAAGCTCCATTCAGTAAATCAATCAATTGGGACTCATATTCTGCATTTCACAATAAGATTATGCGGTATTTGCTGCAATCGTTTGTAGCGGAAGTTGTAAATGTTCAACTAAATCTAGCAGAACTTAAAGATATACATCAAAATATTTCAAATCAAAGACCTTGTATGTATTGCAACAAATAATTATTCATACGTATTTTTAATAAAACAATAAATATTTATAATTTCAGCAATTCGCAATTCAAAGCTAATGACTGAAAATGCGGTTCTTCTCTTTGATTATACAAGATTTTATGAATATGACGGCATTGAATTTGCTTTTGAAATAAAGCCAAAATGTGGCGTAGACATTGAGGGAAAATGCAAATTTTGTGCCAAACAATCTATTAAACAATTATCAGGTCAAATAAAACATGCTACTAATTATTGTCCTAAGGAATTATTCTCCGGGTAATTAATTTAACTAGCCTTAGGTTACTCCCAACTAATAAATTCTTTTTTCAGTGATGCCGGGCGTATGAAGAAAGCAATAAAACACTTACTGGAAAATCCGCAAAATAACTTAATGATATACAAGAATTCAAAATTAATCTATAACGAAAATAATGCTCTTGATAATACATTTTTATCAAACGAATTTAAATGTTGGAGGATCACTTATAATGTATTTGATTTCATCGCAGAACTTGTCACCAAAGTTCTAGTAGTCAGACATAGTCTTTGTGAAAACTGTCCCAACTGTACACAAAGTGAAAGATTCACAGTTCTAGAGCTCATCTACCAATTACAGGAATTAGATTCATTAAATACTATAACTCAGCGACTTGAGAATGGATACATCAATTCACTTATGAAAAAGTTATCTCCCGAATGGAAATCATTTTGTCTAAAGTGCAAAATTGCAAGCATTGTATCAGAACCTGCAGAGCGGCATTATCTTTCTAAAATCGCTCGCGACTGCTCAATTATGTTAACTGTGCGAGAAAAGAATTCATGGTAAGACTTTATGCATAAAATACTCAATTACTTCTTATTCTTTTCTTCTTTAGGCACGATAAAACTAATAAACAACTTAATGTTATAACAGTGAATGAAACAGATTACGAATTTAGTGCGCATGTTTTTGATTTGTTTCCTAAAGATGAGAAATAAAAATCCAGAAAAGTTAAAATAAAATTACTTGATCGCAGCTCTACCAGACATATTTCTATATTGCCATTCAACTGTTCCCCAACCTTGAACACCATTTACTCTAAACGTACTAAACATTTCAATAATCCGCACTTCCCAATCCTCACTAATGAAAAAGTCGGTTGTATCAAATCCTTGAACTTCCATAAGGTATTTCTTATCATCTGCATAATCAGACACAAGCCATATGAACCAAATTATAATAAAAAACACGAAAACTTACCGCAGGAAAAAGTAAATGCATACTCTCTTGTTGGTTTTCCATTCTCTCCATACTGATACAACTTCAAATCACTACCCTGAAGCGGATAAATTTTGTTATGCAAGGCATTATAATAATATCCAATGTGTAATCTAAAACATCCCACGTTAACAATAACTTTCGTTAACTTTTAAAATAATGAGTATATACGTTGAAAAAGCTAATGGCATAGAAATAACTCCAATGTTCATTTGATCACCATTATCAAGTGTAACCAAATGCATGACATAACGATGAAAGTATCTCCAATCTCGATGATGTCCAAATGTATGATCTCGAAGTCCACTTAGTTTAATCATCTGTGAATCTCCATCAATTATGACTGTACCCTCCAGCGCACCTGGCTGTTCATAATGCGTTTGATGAATACTGAAAAGGAAATAATTAAATACGCTCGATAAGCATCACGTACAAAGATTGAGTCCTACAATTGCACACATTTGAAATAATCAACACTCCATTGTTCCTTGGCCATTGCAGCCGCCATGAGATACGCATCCATGTCATGATCAAAGTTGAAACTCTCCTTGTTTGAATTCCATTCAGCGTTTAATTCAACTTTGAATGATTTGCCATGAGCGTCAAACATTTCTCCAGCATATTTCACTTCCCACTTTGTGTTTGCAATAATTGGTATAATTCTAATACCAGCGGCTGAAAAACCTTCCTCATTATCCATTTGTTTCAACCAGGTATTTGGCAATGCAGGAGACGTAAGTAAACCGTACTTTTCAAGTCGGATATAAAGAAATCCATCAACATGCGGCGGCTTTCTCCGCGCAATTCCAACAATTACAGCGTCTTTTTCTTCATTTGCGCAATTGAAGTAAACCGCATCAATAGGTTTCTCACTATCCGATAAAACTTGCGCTTTGTCGAGTTCTTCGTAGTTCACGAACACACTTTTGAGCTGAAAATATAAGTTAATTTGTTGTTTTTTAAAATTAAAATTGTATTACCTTTCTCAACTTCAATATAATATAAATAAAAACAAGTTTGCCCCAATAAAAATGACCAGGTTGGCGATAAATATTCAACAATGGCGGTGGATCAATCGCTAACAATTTTCGCATGCAGATTATTGTAATTAATGAAAATATTAACATCAAATACTCTGGCAGGGTCAACATTTTCACACCAATCGAGTACAATTTGTACTAAAAGTATCAACTTTAAATTATCTCACAGCAATGATACGATATAAATCAAATCCCACAAAACTTGAAAGATAAGCAAATTAACATAAATATTGATAAATGTGACCCACGATCCAAATGATTGGCGGCTTTATTGCTCCATAATTTACTCGAATGGTTTATTATATGTTATCTTTCAGTGAATATAATAATGAATGAGTTTAATTTTGTAAGAACTGCACAAAATTGTAAGAAATATGAAGTAATATCGATACAAACCAAAAACAATAACACTACGAGTGCAATGAATATGTAATTATGTTTAGATCGAAAAGGCTTCCTATTATTAGTACTTCATATAATTATGAAATAATTGATAACAGTATCGTCATCTACTTAAATACAGATATTTACAGTATCAATATATAATTAATATTCTTTCATATTTATATCTATGTAACACCATCCAGAAATGCAGTATGTGCATTTTAAAATACATTCCCCATTTCCAGTATTTTGCAGTATAAGATTATGTATAAAATAACTAAGCCTTAAAATACAATTATTTCAAACAGCAAGAACCTAAGTAGGATTATTGTATTTATGCATCATTATAGTATCTTTTTCAGTGAAATCGACCCCAATATATTATTAGATAATTTGTAATAAATGTCACCGAGACTCGACCAACTTCGACGCTCCATCATCGCCCTACAATTTCAACTGTCGTCGCTATACAAACTAGAAGCGTTATCTTTAAATTTCTATATTTTCTATCGAATCCGATTTCTCGTTGCAGGGAGAAATAATAATCCGTGCAAACACTAGTACAGATTTTCAAGCAATACTCCCGCGCACTGTTTGTAGTGTTAGCATATTGCAATTGAATGCTAGCAATGACTGATCATAAAAATTGATCTGCAACATATGTACATCATTAATTGTAATACTATATCTTATGGCACTCCCCGCGTATCAGTTCTCAACTTATGCAATTCCACTTGCAGCACGCTTTTTTTGTTTGTTTCTCTTCGTGGATAAATCCAAACTAACAAGGACAACAAGAATTGATACAAGAAAGCAAAGGAGGGGGAAATGCAATTCTTCAACCAAGTTCGTTATGCATGTTCTCACGCATATTTTTTGGCAATGCTCAATTGGCCAATCAGTAAAATGGTTAAATCAACGTGTTAAAATCATATATGAACCGGGACGTGAAGCAGCAAATTTGCGCGATCGCTAAATGTCGCACTACACATTTCGCAGCGGAAAATGTTCTTAGCGTGCTGCATTGACAATTCGGCCAGCTCATTCAACGGATTCTCCAAGTGATCCATATGTACCATATTGTCTATATTCTCCATAGTCTCGATAGTTTCCAAGTTTTCCATTACCTCCTGCTTGACATTCACAAATTCCGCACCGAGCGACAGTTGATCTTCGTCCGGCGGCTCGGTTTTCTCAATCTTGATGCCCTTCTTGATGAGAATTCCGCTGCTCAAATACTTAACGACGTGCCCGTCACCGATTATATGTCTGCCTGGGGCCAAGCTATGATTGCTAGACTGCGCATGTGACGTAATATCTCCATCGATGCTCAAGCTATGCTTTCGCAGTGAATCGTGTTCAGCTTCCTCTTCGGGTGACAGGAACGTCTCTTCGGTGGTACCATTTATAATTTCTTCATGATCGGTATTCGGATTCAACTCCAACAAGCTGTTTACAGCTTGTTCCGTCGCATCTTGGAAAGTGGCAATGGGTAACTTCTCCGGATTGATTACATGATAGCTTACATTCTTTGTTCGCGGCCGAATGCGATCGGCGGTCGCAGGTTCAGTGCGCGTAATCATCGTCTTCGTACGATGTCGAAGTTTTCCGCCCTCGTTGCTCTCGACAGCAACGCGCGTCTTCTGGGTATGAATCATCTTCGGTCGGGAGGACGTCGGTGTCGCGGGTTCCTTTCCTCCCTTTTTCTTCGCTTTGGGCTTGACACTGGCAATCGTATTAATATTCTCGATAGTGGTCGAGAAACTGCTGTACATATCCGTATACGACTCATCTGGTGACTTCGATGATGAGTTTTTCCGTTTCTTCTTGATGGTGGTTATATTTGCTTTGGTGTCCTCGTCCGATTCTAACATTGCATTGTTGATGTTCTCATTGACTTCCTCTTCGTTATTATAAGTGTTATTCATTGACTGCGTATTGGTCATAAGCTCCATTTCATGTGGCTTCAACTTACGCCGTCGCTTGTACTTGCGCGGCCCAATTTGCGGCTGTCGACGCATCGCCGTATTCAAATCGCAGTGATGTATCAAGTGAACAATGAGATCCTGAGACGTCGAAAACATATCGGAGCACACGGCGCAACAATACGGCGTCATACTCTGGCTATAATTCGGATCCGGTCCAGAGTGATGCGACCGTATATGTTCCCTAAGGACAACACGTTGATTGAAGGCGCGCGGACATACGGCACATGCGTATGGCTTTTCGCCCGTATGAATTCGCTCATGTTTGCGTAGTGTACCGCCATCCGCAAATGCTTTCCAGCAAAATCGGCAGCCGTAAGGACGCTCGCCGGTATGGATTCGAATATGGATCTGCTGAGAACTGCGTGAGCCAAACGTTTTACCGCATTCTCGGCACGGGAACTGTCGACCTGATACACTGCTGTGGCTATGCCTATGGTTCATCAGTGATCGCCCATCCGGGAAAGCCTCGCCGCAGACATCACACGTCACTGCCTTGTTGCGATGCGATAGCATATGACGCTTTAGACGCGCTTTGTTGTGGAACGTTTTTGCGCACTTGGGGCACGGGAACGTTTTCTCCTTCGAGTGCTCTAAGCAATGCGTTAATAATGCACGGCGGTCTTTACAAGTGCGCCCGCAGTGTAAGCAAGTATTATCCGGCAAATTATCACCGTGCTTGGCTTGAACGTGTGCCGCAAGCGCCTGTTCGTCAGTGGTTGTATCGCCACACAGCATGCAACGAAATTCACTGCTTCGTGCATGTATCTCGGCGTGCGCTAGCAGATCCAGCGCTTCAGCGAACGATTCACCGCATACGTTACAAATATGCGCCATTTCGTTGTCGGTAACAAATTCGGTTTTGATGTGCACCTGCTGGTGGCGCTTCAGCTGATCCTGTCTCGTGAAAGTCATTCCGCAAGTAGGGCAAAAGAACTCACCGTACTTGCTCTCCTCCTCTTCGGAGAATTCTTCCTCCTCCATAAAGTCTTCTTCGACGCCATCGTGCTTATCCTTGATATGCTCCCGCATCAAGTCGGCATCCCAGAACATTTCGCCGCATCGCCGGCACTCGAAGGGGCTATCGCCTTGATGCATCCGCGAGTGCGATGCGAGAGCTTTCTCTCGGGCGAAGCCAACACCACAATACTGACACACGAAGGGTTTGCGTGGGTCCGTTATCGGGTACCTAATGACAAATTGCAACAATAACAATTGACAGTAAATAAATGTTTTGATTATATACCTTGTTTCGCCTGCGAGGATATTTTTGCTGTCAAATTCGCCTTCAACACCCATTTCCTCGAAGTAGGAACGCGAACTGGATGCTGTCGTTCGACCATCATCATCCTCCATGCCTCGCATCTTTTTCTTCTTTTTGTTTGTCATGAAGTTAGGTTTCATCCGCTTTCGTGTTTTGTCGTAGTCATCATCAGGCAGTTCCTCTTCAAGATTATCTGTTTCAGGCACGTATGCGTGGATTTTCAGGTGGTTCATCAGATCAAATTTTCGGACGTATCGGACACCGCATAAATTACACCCATGCGGTTTGTCAGTCTGATGGGCCACCATATGATTCATTAGATTGGCCTTTTTCCGAAACCGTCGACTACAAAAATCACATGGGTACGGGCGCATTGCTGAGTACTGATCTTGATCTGTTGGTAAAGGAATCATGACATCCTCTTCAGCAGGTTCCTCTTCAATGCCAATATTTTCCTCTGAGCCCACTATGAGCTCATTGCAACCCTCCCAGCCCTCAGCAACAACTTCCTCAGTGACACAGTCCATGTAGGTGGAATCCTGCACCATATCTGAAGTGAGCTCCTGTGCATCTTGCATTACAATCACATTATCAGTGAGATAAACAACATCATCATCAGGCACAACTTCCTCTGATTGAACCACCACTTCCTCACATACATCTTCAAATGTTTCTTCTGTAGTTATGATATTCTCATTGTTCATATCACACATGACTTCCTGAGAGGTCACCACCTCCTCAGCCTCCTCCCATGTCAGTGTGTAGGACTCCTCCATATTGTCAGTGGCTCAATATCATCATCATTAATGAACCGTTCTAAAATATGAGAAGGTTAGCAAGATCATCCAAACAAAACATCTTGTGAGGTTAGACCCATATTGAGGTTACATTTTTGAAAAATGTAAACAAGTGCATCAACAAAATATCTTCATATCAAACATGTCAATGTTAGACGCCCAAATACATTTAGGCAGTCCATCATTTCAAGTGTAAAGTTCCGCGTTTCATATGTTTTCACAGCTTATTGCTGCGCTCAAGTGATAAGATGGTGCGAGTCAATTCACATGCAATTACATCATCTAGACGCGCCGCATCGTACTTTGCAGTGCAAATCAATATGTGCCAAATGGCCAAATCATATTAACTCGTCACCAATGCGTTCGTCGTCAAGTGCCAATCTACTTACGATTATTGCGTTCTTCCGTCGCCAACGAACGCCAACGTCTTGGTTAGGGTTCACTACGACCTTCAAACTGTTTCACCGCTCACTCAAAATGGCGTATTGGTGTGTAAGAAGCGCGCGCGTCCGTGATGCTGCTGTGTGTGCGTGAGTGTGTTTGTTAAATGCTCTGATCGGAGTCGGCCTCGTAACACGGTCTTGCCAAGCGCTTTGATGGCGTTGGTTGTGCGTCTCAATGAACGAGGAAATTAACGCCCAGTTCCGCACATCACCTAAGAGGTAGCTGCATATATTGTTGCCAAATTAGTACACATCACTGACAAACGTTTTTATCGCGAAAGATGAAAATAGGTTAACCGATAAACAGCCAAATAACCTATAATCATACCACAGTTCTGCAATTGCAACTTGAGGGCAAGCCTGTCACACGACGCCACGCGCGGCATAAACGAGAACAAAGCCTGCGCGCGTCGTTCACGACGCTTATTCCCGAGTCGTGTTCGGCATTCATTACGTACACTAATTTAATTTCCGGCTTCTTCTTAAGCGGGAAATACGATTTAAAATGAGTTGTTTTCCAGGACCAATAAATGAATTGTCTGGAATAAGTGTGGATCAATTTGAGGGCATAAATTTTGACTCTATTATTTTCTTCGTATCACATGTTCATTCTGATCATATAGTAGGATTAAGCAACTATGGTTTCCAAGAACACGTAATGAAAAATAACCTATATTTTTATGCAAGCGAAGTATCCGTACTAATTTTACGCAAAATGTTTGCATACATTGCCAGCCGTTTCGTTTTCCTACCAATTAATGAAGCAACACATATGAAAACAAAAACTGATGAAGATTTTACTGTGACACTTCTTCCAGCGGGACATTGTCCTGGATCTGTGATGTTTCTATTTGAGAAAGCGAATGAAACCATTTTGTATACTGGTGATTTTCGTATGACTGTAAACGAATTGAAACTATTTAAAGGATTGTATAACAAAGATAATGATCTCAAGCAAATATCCAAAATCTATTTGGATACTACACATATGTTATCATGTTATCCATATTTCCCGACAAGAACGGAAAGTATTACGGCTTTGAATAATCTGATTAAAGAATGGACGGATAAGGGTCGGAAACATGTAATACACCTAGAAACTGGTTACTATTATGGATCCGAATTTATCATCACTGAAGTTTATAAAAGATTTAAAATGCCTGTACATGTCAATGAAAAGTATTACAAAACTTACAAATACTTCCCGAAAATGGACGAATGTATCACATCGAAACCGGATACTCAAATTCATTTACACTGCGGAGGTTACAGAAAGATTTGTTGTCCATCCACATATGATATACGTACTATTAAACTCACCGCAATGGTTTGGATGAATCAAACGAAGGACATGGAAATTGTATGCAGGGATTATGGAACGTATCGAATTTGTTATGCTAGTCATTCTTCATTGACTGAAATTCAAGCCATCTTGAAATTCCTGAAACCAAATTCGATTACGCCTAATGTAAACCACGACAAAGTTGAGGATCAATTTGATATGACTGAATTAATTAAACAATGCGTATCAAGCAATAAGCGAACTCATTCACATTCATTATGTAAATCTGATTTACAGTGTGATTCAAGTAATGATGAATATGAGTATAAGCAATTTGTCGCGTTGAAACGCGGAAAATACAAGTGCAATAAGTCTGATGCAAGTGATATTAAAACCAGTACTGATCATGATGATGACAAAATTGATTTAAGCATTTTACTATAATGTTTTTAATTTGCATGATGCCATACTATTTTATATTTGATTTTATTCTAAATAATTTTTATATACAATTTATATATTTTTAATCCATTATATGTGTATTCCAAAAGGAAGGTTTATTATAAAATAATGAATTCATAGATTTTACTGTATGAACAAAATAACTGAAGTGTTCAATTACTGTCTATTTTAAATAATTTTTATATATTTATATAATTTTAATCAACTTTATATGTGCATTCCAAAAGGAAGGTTTTATAATAAAATAATAATTTCATTGATTTTACTTTATAAACAAAATAACCGAAGTTATCTCAAATTATTTCCAATTTCCGGTGCTTCGGATTACATATTCAAGCAATGAATCCGGTTTACAATAAATTACCACGCATAATGAGAGTAGATCGTAAATGAACCGACAATTTTGAATTAGTTTACAAAGTATGTATTTTAAAAAATGAAAATTGCACGAAACTGAATATATAAACTGATATTTTGTATTCAATCATTCACTATTTCATTTTGAATGTGAGTTCCACAAACTAATGCATGCATGTGCTAATGAAATCTTTTTGAAATTTTGAATTTTCATGAATTGTTTTTGAACCACCGGAAACCATGTTTTAAAATGGACTTTGATAAATAAAATAGTCAATAAAAGTACGTATCAACCCTGAACTGAAAATACTCATAGCGTAGTAGGAAAAATTTTGACGATTTTTGACCTGCGCATCTCCTACTTAACCTTAACCCCCAAAATCAACCAAAAAATGTTTCATGACGAAAAAAGTGAATTAGAATCTTTGAAACAGGGCTACATAATAATGCAAGTTATTTTACAATATAAATTGGGTAATGCCCATTTTCGAACTTAAAAACTGAATCAAAATGAAGTCATTGTTTTGGTATTGCCACAAAATTCAAAATAATGTCAAAAATGCCCTTAAAAAGGGGTTAATTAATTAGATTCATTTAGATACAATGAAATTTCAATATTTATTTATATATTATATTCATTACCAGTTTGCAGCCACTCATCCCGCACATCATTTTTGCATACATAACAATCTTGCAATAGAGTATTTTATAATACATTTTCTTCATTTATCTTTATATATATAATTTCATTTTTATTTCTTGTGGCATCTACTCTAGTGCAAATATTAGTGTATTATATATATTTATTTTCATTTATATATGATATAACTTTTATTTATCAATAATTGTTTAATCTACTCGTGAGTTCAATTAATAAAATACCTATTAATTGAAATATTATATTACTCTAGACGTTTCTTACTTATATATACATTCTTTATAACTTATCAATTTCTTTTGCTTGGTAAAATTAATCAATCGTGTGATTGTTTCATGAATTTCGCGACCACGTAATCATAATATTTTCTCTATAAATGTATTTGGAATTATTGTATGTATTTGGATATTTAAAGTGGTATGTATGTATTATGTATGTCTGGCAGTTAAATGCTGTACAGTTGAACAGATAGATATTGAATCACTCATTGCGTATTAAAAAATTTGGCTTTGGCGTGTTGCGGAGACTCGTTAGTACATTCATAAAACATGAGTGTATTTTAACGCGGAATTTGAGATCAATAATTGGTTGCTTCTATGGTTTCGTGTTTGCTGCTCGTTTATAATTTCATTTTTGGTCCAATCTTCTGACTTCTTACGCTAGATTTCCATTCAAGTGCAAAATTCATCTACGTGAAACAGAATTCAACGCAACCATGGCATAATGATGTATATAAACATGATGATTATAAAATGTTTGTGCATAATATTGTACCATGTATATACTTAATTACTATGTATATCATGTTTCATGTTGATTTACTTAATTAGTTGTAAGTGTAATTGCTGTTTGTGTGGGAACAGCCAATCAATCAATCAGTAACAAAGACGGATCTGTGCTTACGATTTCTTTTCCTTCGTGTATAATTACATGTTTGATTTCGATATGTTAGCTGTATACTTTCACAAATTTATTTAGTCTCCAAGAAAGCAACACGAACTCATTTCAACCGCAAAACGAGTAATCATAGTAATAAGATTATTAAACATCTCTGACATGCGTATATATAGATATAAATAAATTACTTAATACAATAATGCCCATCTATACGTCCATAAAAATAGAGTTATCAACGTTTGATTATGAGTCAAATACGAAATATGTTAGTGATTAACATGTCCCAAATGAGAAATGACCAATTTTCTAATAAATACTGCGCTGGCGCTTGTTTAAACAGTTATTGTAATAATGGAGAACATCAACTATATACGGTTATGTGTACAATACGCGCTAAGAACTAGAAAATGTCGCTACGAATAATAATCATAAATTGTAACATTATTGACATTATAACAAGTCTCATCGTGTGGGTCATGAATTTTGCTTGGTTTTGCTTGATAAAATTCATCCGCGAAGCGCCCATGCGCCTTCGTTACAGTTAAATCAGTTTTCCAAATAAATAAAACGACTTATTTAATACTTATCACTGTCTCCTGTTCGCGTTGAAAACTCGCAATTGTTTACTTACATACTTCATCGATATCGTTTACAAATTTCAAATAACGAAATTCATTTTCATTTCGTTTGTTTAGTATGTTTGCTACTACGTTATAAGTTAGTTGTTTGTAGTTCGTGGTTAAGTCTTATTTTTGTTGAACACACAGCTAGCCTGCCCGGGTTGTCTCTCAGTCTCGCGATCATCCACTCATTCTGCACATTATCACCACATTTACTTTGTTAGTAATAAGTTTCTTTTTTACTTTGTTATTGCATGATATAAATTTCGTCATTCATCTCATGATGTCATTGAAAACAATAAGCAAAGTGATTATTAAAAAACAAACATAGAGGCAGAGTTGAGTTGAAACGTGATAAACGCAAGTAGAATTCAGTCATTTTGGTTCAAACGAATGCGATACTTGTCAAGTAAATGAACGAAATCAATCAGTTATCATCGAGAATATAGGAAGACCGCAATTATTTGCTAACGATAACAGAAAATAATGTGTTAAGATATACATATTTGTTTACTACAATTGATCAATGATCACAGCTTCACACAAGTTCGTACACAACAACGCATTCGACGCATGCATGCAGAAAATAGTCAGCCATTCGAATCTGTCGCATTCACACTGTGCACACGTTCAGCGCGTTTTGCCATCGTTTCGAATAATAATGATTTGTATCGCAACACACGCATTCAAGTACACCACACTCACAACACGAGAGAGAAGCGCGTTCTTTTTGCGTCTTTTCATAACATCGTCATTCTCATCAGCGGCGGCGGCGGTGAAATCACCGCGCGACGCCGATAAAGACTCGCTCCGGCCGACATGGGCGGCCGGCAAACGCATCCTTATGATCAGAGAACAACGTCGGGCAGACTATGTGGCCACTAGGCTCGCGCATCAATCTCCTGATGTACAATCTTCCTTTCCTTATAGTAGATTTCCTCGCTCTCCTTATCGCACATTAGCAGAATGATGCCACCGAAGAGGAAAATGGCGGCTCCCCAGCCGACACCGTATGCCCATCCAAACTCCCAAATTGTGCGATTGCCGAGATTGAGCTCAGCCGCGAAGCACACCGGATAGATAACAAGAGCCATGATGATTGCAACAACTAGAATTACATGAATCACGTCATTATTCTCCATGGTTTGTTCAATTCAATCGTGACTTACGTGCCAGACCCATTACAACAACCGCCGACCGATAGTACTTGTACTTCGCATGGTGTTCCTTGGTGCGAAGGCCGAGGAAAGTGAGCGTCGTCGCCGCCAGGTCGGTGGCGAGCGTGATAACACACAGAATGGCCGACGCAGTTATGTAGGCGGCATCGCGTGCCCTGTAACAGCCTGCAGGCTCTTGCATATTGAATGGCAGCGGTTGTGGTGCACCTTCTTCGATGCAGTGCATGAAGAGCCCTTGCCGCCAACCGGCTGCCATCAGCCAGTCTGTCGACGCGAGGCCCATAATCATCAAAATGATGACGATCAGGCCGCATATGAATGCAATTACCTGAAAAATACACTTACATTAGTCCAACGCGCATTAAAACCATGCGAAAACAATTAAACTTATTTTAACGACACACACATTTCTGTAACGAGCTTTTGCAGTAATTGCTAATCCTGCTGAATATTCTTTAGACATTTCACGCAATGTTTTTCTAGCCGACTGTTTTGCTACGCACTCGACACGAACTAAAGCTGCATACGTTGAATCCAGGTGTGATTTTTGATAAGCTTCATATCAGCTCCGCGGGAACTGCGATAATATGTAATGATAATTGTACATTGCGTTCCAATGAAACATCAACAATGCCACCACCAGAGATGATTCACTCGGACGAGTAAAGGTTAGTCAGCTACCGCCAGGCTTGAAACAATGATAAACAATCGTGCACTTGCGACCAAACAAAGTGCATCATGACGCGATTGCTTACAAATCTTCGGTGTTATTATTGGTTGCTAACAGTAAATTTCTGACTCATAACTAATTGTACTTTAATGACGGTGATTGCAGAATGGTTTGCAGCCGAAAATAAAACACATTAATGACGATCACATCGAATACATTTACCTGTGCGATTTGGTTCTCCGCCATTAAGTGCGTTTTGTTTTGTTTTTGTGCGATAGGTCCGAGCGAGCGCTGGAAGCGTGCTGCAATTAGGCTTTTTCGGCGGGGCACAATACTCGCGCTAACGACGAGCTGGCATTATGCACGGTTCACTGATATCCTAATGATTTAGAGTTCCACACGCATAACATACTCGCGCAAGCTGGTGCAGTACGCAGACGATGGCGGTCATCTTATGCAAATCACAGAGCCATGGACACAAAGCAGGTGCGCCGTGATTGCGCCCGCATACAACACATACTAAACGTATTTGCAAGCCGTACGAACTGAGTGCAAGCACACGGAAGAATTGTTAGAACGCATCCATCGCTCTTTTGGCCATCTTGTTGTTTGATGCTCGTCAAATCGGTGCTGATACAAATTGTGACTAGGGGGAACACACACACTACACTAGAGCTCTAGCTGCACTAAAATGGGGAAGCAGCACCCCTCACGCCGTCACCGCCCTCACAGCCGCGCGATTAATATCGATCGGCTTCCCTCTTATGGCCCGTTCGCAGCGAGGCGCAAAGTGAATGTAGATCAACACTAGGTCAGCACAAAACAATAGTTTGCTGAAGAATGACACTTATGCAAAATTTCTATTACGCAATGTCATTTATGCGTTTTAAAACGCTCTTTCGAAATGAGTGCAAAAAATATTAGCGAAGCATTCGTGCAATTATTGCAGCACTGCCAATACGTCAAGAGGGCTCGTTTTGCGCCGCCGCCAACCTATTTTTACCGGATCATCATCACCACATGCGTACATTAACCCAATTCGAAATCGTACCGTTTTTTGCGCACTTTTAAAATTGCAAATGCAATATTCATTTACCTTCAATGGTCGTGTTATCGTTACTGTTTCGATGGTCGTCGTTGGAGTTGCCATTTCATCCGGAATCCTTGGGCAAATATTATGCTAAGACCACTTCACAGTCGCTAGAAACAACACAACAATAAGCGAACATAACCTCCCGATGCAACAATAATACACACTGCAATTCTGTCTTTCCCAGCAGTCGTCCTACTGCTTTCACTCGATCATAGAAGACACCACGACGAGAAACAATGCTTCTACAAACACATTTCACTTATGGAAATTCGAATCACTAACATCCAACTTTTGCACATTGATGATTTTTTTATGAATCACACATTAGCACAATTAGCACTGAAGTGTTTCTTTTTTTATGAATCATATGCGCTTAGTAATAGTCCTGTTTCTCGCATAATATTGTTAAATGTTCTCTGAATTGTAATGAGATGCCTTCACGAGTGCATCCCATTTGTGGAGACGAACGACGTCGTCGCTGCTCTTGATTTCACTTTGTACTACTTTCGCCTCTACCTCCAAACATACGTTGAATGATGTCAGAACAGCCACCAGAAAAGTCGTGCAATTCGAAACTGGAAATTTTAGGCTCAAAGAACAGCACGAACTTTGTCGTTTTTTTTAACATTTATTGATACTACTAGAGTCATCTAACAATAAAAATTTCTTTTATACAGTTACCTTTATAAAGTTGGGTTCAAAAGATATTTGTTTTTAAAAGCTATATTTTTATCATGATTCTATATATTTTATCAATATAATACTGATTAAATAATATTTTAAATGATTAATTAAGTATTTTATTTACAAATTGTTCAGTTTTTGAGCGTGCGCAAATATCGTTGACAAGCCATTAGCACCGTGTTGGTTAAAGTGACGTGTCGGTGTTTTGTGGCACCGAGAAACATTTAAGTTCAGCTGAAAATTGTGATATTCTGAGAAGTTCGACAGGTTTTGTTATTTTTTAAGGGCAGGCCGAGCTTGCGGAAAATGGGGTCGTTTAAGAAAGATAAGAAAGAGGAAGAAGATGGTAAGAAAGACAAGTTTATTCCAAGAATGTCTGTTTCAAGACTGCTCCTAAAAACTAATTACTACATTTAGTATACTGATTTAATTTTTATCACTAATTTGCATAGGTGCGATGTTTGCTTTACTTGAGAAGACCGCTGTACTCCAAGAATGCCGCACATTTAATGAAACACCTGTTAATCCCAAGAAATGCACAAGAATTATGACAATGATTCTGTACTTGTTAAACCAGGTAATCATTTGATGTTTTCACTGTTTACTTAGTCTAAATAATATTGGTGATGTTTTAGGGCGAACAATTAAGTGCAACTGAAGCAACAGAATGCTTCTTTGCAATGACCAAATTGTTCCAATCACATGACGTTATTTTGCGACGTATGGTGTACTTGGGAATTAAAGAACTAAGTTCTTTAGCTGATGATGTAATCATTGTCACATCTTCATTGACGAAAGATATGACCGGCAAGGAGGATTTATATCGTGCGGCTGCTATTCGCGCATTATGCAGTATTACTGACGCAACAATGTTGCAAGCCATTGAAAGATACATGAAACAGGCGATTGTTGATCGTAATCCGGCCGTTAGCAGTGCAGCACTTGTTAGCTCATTGCATATTATGCGTAAAGCGAATGATGTCGTAAAACGCTATGTGAATGAAGCACAAGAAGCTGTAAATAGTGATAAGTAAGAATTTTCTTACTTGGTCAATGTAGAGATTATCTGATGATTGTTTTAGTGTTATGGTACAGTATCATGCATTGGGTGTCTTATATCACATCAGAAAAACGGATCGTTTAGCAGTTAACAAACTTGTTGCAAAACTTACAAAGAATGTCAGCTCGTTGAAATCTCCTTATGCTGTATGCATGCTAATTCGCATCACGGCAAAATTACTGGAGGAAGAAGAGAGCTCAAATGATTATCCATTCTTTGAATTCATTGATAGCTGTATTCGTCACAAATCCGAAATGGTTATTTATGAAGCAGCGCATGCGATTGTAAATCTCAAACGCACCACTCCAAGGGAACTGGCACCAGCAATAACCGTCTTGCAATTGTTCTGTGGATCACCAAAAGCAACCCTGCGTTTCGCCGCGGTGCGCACCCTTAATCAAGTTGCAATCAGCCATTTGTCTGCAGTAACTGCATGCAACATGGACTTGGAGAATCTGATTACTGATTCGAATCGTTCCATTGCAACACTGGCAATCACCACTCTGTTAAAGACGGGTGCAGAGAGTTCTGTAGAACGACTTATGAAGCAAATCTCTTCATTCGTTTCGGAGATCAGCGATGAATTTAAAGTCGTTGTGGTGCAAGCAATTCGAGCACTTTCTTTGAAATTTCCACGCAAACATAGCGTTTTAATGAGCTTCCTTTCGGCGATGCTTCGCGATGAAGGTGGGCTGGAATACAAGGCGTCCATTGCCGACACAATTATTACGATTATCGAGGATAATCCAGAAGCTAAGGAAATCGGTCTTGCTCATCTGTGTGAATTTATTGAGGATTGCGAGCATACTTCACTTGCAGTAAGAATTCTGCATTTGTTGGGCCGAGAAGGTCCTCGCACTAAGCAACCTTCTAGATACATTCGATTTATTTACAATCGTGTTATTTTGGAAAATCCCACTTTCCGTGCTGCTGCAGTTTCAGCAATGGCGCAATTCGGTGCTGCCTGCCCGGATCTTTTGGAAAATATCCTTGTTTTACTTGGTCGTTGCTTGATGGATACGGATGATGAAGTGCGTGATCGCGCAACGTATTATCATGTGCTTTTATCTCATGGAGATCCTGGTTTCTACCAGAATTATATCATTCAAAGTCCACAAGTATCAATTCCATCGTTGGAACGCACACTGCGTGAATACACACATGGAGATGTGACAAAGGCGTTCGATTTGAAAACTGTGCCTGTACAAACAGTACCCACTCCTGAGGAGATTGCGAATAACAAAGTGCAGGAGGGTATGCTGGTTACAAATACCGCAGCGCAGAAGAAACCTCAATTATCACGAGAAGAAAATTATGCACTTAAACTGTCCACCATTCCGGGTATTCAACAAGCGGGCGCGCTATTCAGAAGCTCGGAAGTAGTTGAACTTACCGAATCCGAGACGGAATACGTCGTTCGTTGTATTAAACATTGTTACAGCAATATCCTAGTCTTGCAGTTTGATTGCCTCAATACTCTTCAAGATCAAATCTTAGAAAATGTTCGAGTTCAAGTTGATATTAGTGCTGGATACAGGAAACTCAGTACAGTTCCATGCGATAAACTCGCTTACAACGAGACTGGATCCACATTCGTCGTTTTGCAATTCCCGTCAGATCTGTCAGCAACTGTAGCAACTTTCGGTGCCGTTCTAAGATTTGATGTTAAGGATTGTGATCCAAATACTGGCCTGCCCGATTCTGATGATAGTTATCAGGACGAATACATTCTCGAAGATTTGGAGATCACACTCGGCGACCAGATTCAAAAGGTGATTAAGGCCAATTGGAATCTTGCCTGGGAAGATGCCGCTAATAATATGGTAGAGATGGATGATACTTACTCGTTAAGCACAATGAATACGCTCGAGGAAGCAGTTAAGAATATTATACAATTTCTTGGATTGCAACCGTGTGAGCAAACTGATAGAATCCAGGAAGGCAAATCAACCCATACGTTGTTATTAGCTGGTAATAATCACCAACGATACTTATTACAAATCATACATATAATAATATTGCTTTCAGGCTTATTCCGTGGTGGTTTTGATATCCTCGTTCGCGCAAAATTAGCACTTGCCGAAGGGGTAACAATGCAATTAACAGTGCGTTCGCCAAATCCCGATGTGGTCGACCTTGTTACATCAGCCGTCGGTTGATGTTGAAATTGAATTGAGATACAACTTATCCACGATTATAATTTTATATGTAAGTTATACAAGTTTCCATTGAACATATTACTATCGTCTATAAATAAATTAATTATAATTTTATGATTTACCCATTGTAATCACAATTCCCCCTCCTGAAATGAACTAAACTTGTATCGCAAAAGAATTTCATATATTCAATTTTTTATTACTTTTTATATAAAAATAATGATCGAATGTTGTTAGTACATCATATCACTTGAAGTAAACAGAATTCGACATACATTTCTCAGCCACAAATTAAATCAACACTTCATGTATTAACTGATGAAAGCCAGCAATTTCCATTTTGATGACTAGATACACTTAGTTGGTCAAGGTTGATTAAACAAGTATTCTTACCATATTTGTATTTTTCAGCATCATTTTCTTTGGCACTTGAGAATAATTAAGCTAATAGCGTGACGTTTCGTTCGAAACTATAGCGGCTTAGGCACATCTAATAGCTACCAACATCACAGATTCACGTCTTGTACCTTCCATATCACATTTAATGATATGCAAACTATTTTATTCCAACGTTTTTACGAGTCAAGAATGGCTGACGCGGCAAGTTGAACATCCCAATTTGTTCGTTTCAATGCTTGTTCGCATCTATCTCTATCAGCTAGACCAAGTCTGTAAATTTAGATTTTTATATCACTATTCAAAATATAACTTCATATTTTTACCTATAAAGTTGCGTTATTTTGATTTCTTTTATAGCTGCTTGAACATCCCATCCGAGCGAATGTAATGCTGAACTGCATTCGTCATTAGTTGCATCTGGTATTGCACTTAAAACTTGACTTATTTTCGATGTTCGAAATTCGTTGGTCATTAGTCGTTCAGCATCAGAACTCAACTGTAATACAATTAAATTTTAATGAATTGATAAAGATTATTTCAAAAGTTACTTACAGTTCCTTGTTGAATTCGTCGTTGAACTTGTTGCATACTTAGTGGATGAGATGTCGGTGGAGCTGGTGCAGGTCTATGTGGTTTCAAAGGGTTTTCTTGAACACTGCTATAATGGCCGTCGTCGATTTCAGAGTACATTTGTTCATCAGGCACTGTCGTATAAGTATGGCTGTTGTAATTATTCGATTCATAACGCGAACTGTCAGAGTTTGAATACACTTGTTCTTTGTTATGAACGCTTTCATAAACCGGCGCGTATCGGTATTGATACACGCTGGTTGAAGGTAGAACATAACTCGTGCGATTATTTGATTTAAAACAGCCATACTCCGTGTTCAATGTTGTTATTCCATTGTTTTCGTACACGTTATTAATTGATTCATTAATACGTGCGCTGCTCGCATAATTTGAATAAATAGCTTGAGTATCATTTGGAACTTTTGGTAATATCGGAAGCACCGTTTCATTGGACGTCATGGGCACCTGGAATTTATTAATCGAGTATAGCTGCTCATTAGTCCTCTTCGGATTGAGATTCATTGGAGGCGGATCAATCGCCGGTATTTGTTCGTTGATCGGATTTTTAATATGCAAGGCTTTCTCAAATTCGTCCACTAAATTAATATCAACCTCTTTTTGATGCGCTTTTTGTTCATTTTTTATCATGCTCATTAGCTGTCGGCTCGAAATAATTGGTTCGCTGCTATGCGAATAGGTGGAACACACCTCTTGGCGTGTTGCAACAACGTTGCATGTATTGCTTCCGTTGATGCTCCCCATTTCTAAAGTCGCTTCCGGGATGTTGTTTTGTTGGCGATTCGGTGTACTGTACGCATGCGTAGAGGTGAAAGTAGCCATGGCAGGTGGATTCACTAACTGCGGAATTTGCTGTGGAGTCGATTGCATAAAAATAGTAGATGTGTCAAATGGATCATTTTCGACGGATGGGAATATTGCTGCTTCTTGAGAAACAACTGATGCATTGCAATACGCTGGTGGCATTTGATACGGCGGCGGAGATGGTGATGCTTCGGGTACATCGATCGGAGCATCAATTAATGAAATTGCTTGGCGCTGCAAAGCGGTGCCGCTTTGATTTGCGCGTCTGTTGTTTGTCATTTCCTCTGGCGATATATCAACGAGAATACCTTCACGACTTGTTGGTTGTGGTGGTCGATCTGGTTTCCCTGGTTTGCGCCGTATGCTGTCAACGGATTTCCGATTATCATTTACCAGTTTTTTGTACTCGAATTGTTTATCGGAGGATGGTCGCAATAATATGCTGGCTGCTGAAATAATGATAAATGACTAATTTAACTTAGTTCAACAAAAATAGCAATTCGCTTCCTGATTAATCACCAAGTAACTTGAGCCATAAAATGGTTTCAAACTATGTATTAAATTTCCGAATAGTTTTGCATTGTTTCCGCTAGAAAGGCACAAATAGAAAAGTACTCACAATGCCTATGTGACTTTTGTTTCTCCGCAGTTGCATTACTGACTGAGCGTAACAACGGGGTTTTGTTTATAGTGGGATACCCAGTCACATCCGGTGGTTCCATTGGGTTACGCAAGTACATCTCGTCAATGTGCGAAGGATTTCCCCACGACTCGCCGAATGCAGAACCGTGTCCGGTATGAATGAATGAATTTTGAAGCGGTTTGCTAATGTCATCTCCCTGCATTTGTCTCATCGGATTTACCAAACATCTGCAAAAATTCTTTCTGCATTACAAAAGCAATTATGCAATCACCGTATTTAAATTCAACGTAAATCTTCGTACATGTAAAATTCGTAATAATTTATTCCTAATTAACCTTGGAATATTGAATTAGACACAAACTAATCCAAACAATATCTGAATCATGCTTATTGAAATGTTAGTTTTGAGTTTACTACACAAATCAGTTATTTAATTGACGAGTAAACCAAACTGTTATTGTGTTATTTAGCACGTTCGAACGTATTGTGGTTTGTTATTGCAGTTTCCAACACGTTGAAAAGCAATTTGTTCAATTGCGCTGCCAACGAATGTGTTAAGTACGGTGACTGGAAATCTGCGCACTAGATACCTTTTG
>JARJDV010011393.1:0-11064 GCA_030264675.1 Anaulacaspis nigra | reverse complement strand
TTGTCTCTCCGTGTTTATTATTATGGATAATAAATAAATGCGCATTTGCATCGCAATGCAGCCGAGCACGCTCTGGATATATGCGCGCGCGAGTGTGCGACCTCCGTGCGGTCGTCGTCGGTATCATCGTCATCGCCAGTCGTCGTAGTCGCGACCTTTAGATCTCGCCAAACACGCATCAACGCGCATATACACATGCTACTGTTCCTACTGCCGCTGCGCGCTTACTACCACCGGCACATTCATGCGCACACAACAGCTGATTATAAGTTGGCACGTTGAATGCCATAAGTGCAAATTGTAAATTTAAACGTGCACGCGCGTTCGCGTGTTCGCCGTCTTTGTTGCTCGCACGCAAACAAACTCGATGTTTGGCGATTGGTTCCTCGGTTTCTATGCGCGCATTATTAACAAACGTGTGTTCATTTGAATTTCGAAACGATATGTACATACAACACGGCCATCTTGTCGTAGTCTCTTTATTCAACAACGCCGCACATACGATCGGGTCGCAGCGTGAGCGCTTGCGTTGGGCTCTCCAACGGCGGCGGGGCCCCAGCCTTCGTGCGCCCGCAGACGGTGCGATCGCAGTCAGCGAGTGAATTCGTCGGGATCAGGTTGGCTCTGGCCGCGCCCGAGTCGCGTGCGCTCCTTCGTTTTGACGTTTTATCGGGACCCTTCTTTTTCTACAATAGTGACTGTGCTGAAAATAAAACGCAAATTATACGCGAAACCAAATAAATTGATGATACAAGATTGCGGAAGTTATTTCAAGAGCAGTGAGTGCGCAGTGTTGACTCCCAGTTGAAAGTGAGCGTGCTGTACTGATAGTGTGGAAACAAAATTTGCAATATCACCGTTTTGTTAGTATTGTCAATTAGTGCCTTTTATGTGCGCAGAAATAGTGAGTGCATAAAGAGAACTAGAGATAGAGTTATCATATCAGCTGTTCCTGCACGCAAGAATTCCAATCGGAATATAACCTGCCAGTAAGTTCAGAAACGTCATATGTGTCTTGTGTGCATCGCGTTCTGCGTCTAATTGTTGTTGTTGTTGACGATTGTTGCAAGAGCAAAGCGTGTGCGGGTCGCCGTCCTTGCGAAAGCGCGTTTTCTATTGAAATTGAAATCGTTGCAATCGCAAACAAAACAAGTGCTGACGTCATGACTATGCTGTTTATTATTTTGCTTGTTTTACTGGCGCTCTCGCTCCTGTGTGCATGTTGTGTGTGATAGCGGCGGACGAATGAAGTGACTCCCGTGTATTGGCAATTGTTGTTTTTGCTCTATTCCATTTGCGCAACAACAATGGTTTGTGCGCTTTTAACTAATGACGAACGAATGGGCGGCATGAGTCACCACACACATCATATGGTTGCATGCGTTGGCATAAAGGGCGCGCGCGCGCTAGCTGGCTCGCGAAGTTTATATGCAATTTGTGGAAATTTTACTCTGGTGTTTTAGAGCGTCCGGTGCGCGACGCAAGGTCATATTACACTGCTGGCGGAATTCGCGACGATGACGTAGTTTTACCTATGAAGCATGTTTCGTTGAACATTTGAGTTAGTACTATGTAGAAGTGGTAGTAATGTGCTCGACTGACTGACGTCACGACCTCGTTTCGCCATTCTCATTCTCGATTCGTATTGGGCTTGTTGGTGGTGATGAGTGCGATGGCGTGATATTATATAGAAAGAATTGCGCTTATTGTATGACAATATTCATCATGTTGCATTCGTTTTTGCAGCTGTGTGCTGTATGCAACGTGATGTTCTCTGAGCACGCAGGAAAAACATCAATCAGATGTTTTCGATGTGACTACGCGGCACGGCATGTAAAGCAACACAGTACAAGTGTGCATCGTGCATTAATAACAATAACGAATGAATTCGAATGCGGTATTTATGTTATTTGCGTCGTTATCACGCTGTGTATGATAATGATATTGAGAAGAGTCGGGTATCACGAGTGGATTGAGTGTTTGTTGTATGTCTCGCTTTCATTTTTCTGCAAAATTCCCTGCCAACGTGGTGTTGATATGGCAGTGGCAGTATATGCTTTACGAACAAATAATACGTGTATGGAATTATGGTGCGACAATGATGGTATTTACCGTGTCGCATGCGTGCAATTAGCATAACGTTTATTTGTTGTAATGTACGAACGGCGCATACGAGAAGGGGCAATCGTGCATACACTATCGAGTAGTTTTTGCAATTACTGCAAATGTGACCTTCGATTGCGTGTGCATTACCTGAGTGTTCCGCATTTGTGCCTCGTACGCACGTTTACGCGCATTTATCCTTTTAGTCGCACGCGCGTGTGTGCGTTTATTTGCTTCATACGTTTTACACATTCAGGTTTTTGTCGCGTACGCGTAGCAAAACGACGACGCAAAACGCCAGCCGTCTGCTGTGTCTGTACGATGATGTGCGCTTCTTGACGCGACCGGTTCTACGCGGTTGTATGTCGCTCGTTTTGGCACTTTGCACAACGTCCGCGTTTGGAACGGGTTTCCGCGTGGCGCATCTCGACTCTCAAAAATGCGCGACGCGTACGCGGAGAAAAACACTGGCACGAATATAACGGGATTTCCAATGAAATTGCTCCGACGAATGCCCGCGCGACGAGAGACGTTTATCGCCGAATAAAATAATGCATGGGTTGTATGTATATTCAACGCTCGCCGGGATGATGCGGGTCATCATTGATAATCGCATACATGTTGCGAATATGTTGTTATTATGATGATGATGATGCATACGCTGTGCGTAAGGCAAGTACATAGTTTGCGCGGACGCTTTATAGAATATTATTTTCGGTACAGTTGCCGAAAGTGGGTCGGCGCGCTCGTGGCACATGTGGATTTTTGGTGAAAGTTGATAAAAATTACATCGGCAATTTTTCGGAATGTGAACGCATATTGCGGTGTAGCGAAATAATCGGTAATAACAGCAACAACAATGCAATGGAATGTTTGCGTTCGTCTTCTTCTTGTTCCTTTGTCTAGACGTGGTGGTGGTGGTTGGTGGCCGACGATGCTTGCACTTGATTGCAGGTTAATGAGTGTGTGAATGGTGCGCGCAGCTCGAGTGCCATTGTGAATTATGTTAATCACCGTTATATAACTGTTGCTTTCTTCCACACACACACACGTTCGCGCACGTCTTTCGGATCCAATGCTTACGGAATTGCATGGGTAGGGAGGCGGAGAGCCCGTTTGAAAGTAGGACACGCGGCGCGTTGAGAGTGTCTTACTTGTCGCTCAGGAGGAGTGCATATACTGCAAGTGAGCGTCGTCGTTGCCGACATCGTCGTCCTACTTTTTACGCCGCAATTCGGTCGAACGGATGGATGGTTAGTTGACGGCGAAAAGCGGCCGAGAAAATTGAGAGTGTGTTTCGTATGTGCTGCATATTGTAAATTGCGTTGCAATAGCATTGGATAGACAAACAAGAACGGTGCTATTCTGCTGCGCACCAACGGAATTTGTTCAATGTGCGTGCAGGTTCTCCTTTCAAGTTTCACTTTTGTTGCACACCAAGCGCCGGACCGAACATCGAAAGTTTGCGTCGCAGCTCCTCTTTGCGTTTTGATAAAAGCTGACAATTGCATATGTAAATAGTACACGAACGCAGCACGTGTCATTTTTTTACCATTCGGCGCGATGATAATTAGGTTTACGCATTCGTACATGAGAAGTACACACGCATGTGCGCGCTTGTGTGTGCTTATTATTTGATTAGAATTTTGTTTTTCCTTTATTGACGTTTGTTATTGTTACAGCAATTATGCGCAGATAGCAGGCTTTGTACGAAATTGATCCGTGCAAGCGCGTGTCATAGTTAAAACAATTGTAGCGTCATGTTAAATTTAATTTAGTCAAACAAATAACTCGCTCGATGCGGCTGTGTGCCAGTAAAAAGAAAATCTCTTTATATCTTCTTTAAAATACAACGTGGTCGGCGCCTGTTTGCATTAATCATTCGTGTATTCTCTTCGTCCCCATCATCGCGGCGATACCGATGAAATATTTTGGCAGCGAAATTCATTTTAGTGTTGATGAACATAATACTCAATCACATTATTGATCGAAGTCTGATTCCTAAGCAACAAGCGACGAAACGTAGAAAGGGCACCGCGAGATTGCGTAGTTGGGGCTGGGGAAATAGTATTACTGAACATATTTACACGTGGTGTGTACACACTTTTCCTGGCCGCTGTTTGACATTTCTATATTTTATGCTTCTTTTTTGCAGCAGTAAACGCATCAGATACGAGACTTTGGGGACGGGACGCACGCGTGCACCAAGTGGCTGGATACCTGCGGCTAGTGCTTCATCTGAAGGAGCTCGAAGAAGAAGGCCTTCAGTGTTTCCCCTTGAATCGTATATCAAAATAATACTTTGAGCGGTTGCATCTCCCCATACTTGGACGGAGGTGGTGGTTGTCGTTTCGTTGGTGTTGCGTGGAGGAAGACATGGAGAAGGAGAGTAATCCGATGCAGGCGCTCTGCCGTTCCGGGTGCGGATTCTACGGTCAGGCCGCCACGGATGGCCTGTGCTCATTGTGCTACAAGGTGAGTTTTGTCATCGATTGGTGGCAAGTTGGTGTACGGAGTTGTGGGGACGGTGAATGCTTAGTAGTAAAGGTCTCGGATGTTTGTAACCCACAGGAAGCGTTAAAGAAGAAACAGCAACCACCCGTTTCGGCGCCGAGTCCCTCCAGTGTGAATAGCAATGGAGCCCGCTCGACGACGATGGCAAACAGCGGCGGCTTCATGGAGACGACGACGGCGCAACCGACTGTACCATGCCTGCCCGCCCAAATCATCACACCACCCACCACTACTTCATCTATTTCGATTACGGCAGAGCCACAGCACCAGACGCCAGAAAATGCGGCGGCGGCGGCAGCAGCGGCAGCTGTAAGTATCTTTTGCAAAATGAGAGAACATTGTTGCGCGCTCTCTCTCTCTCTCCCTCGTTTGTTGTTGTTTGTTTGACGTACCAATTGGCAGTCAGAGGCATTTGGCATTTTGACGTGTGAATGTGCACGTCTCACGTCTAAATGTTGCGTATGGCGAATTAAACGTTCCTCTTTGCGGTGGGTGTTGCACTGTGCAGAGTGGCTCGTTTTCGGGCACGCGCGCGCGCGTTCTCTTGTAGATGACAGTCTACTATGTCAAAGAGTCAGATTCCAAGCCCGCATAACGAGCGCAATGTGAGTGCACCGGCCTCCGGAGCGGCATCACCTGCCTCGCCGACGGTGGCGGCGGCTCTAACGACCAATGGTACCAGTCCACACCACCTGTCCCCGAGTCCGAGCGCGCCATTGATCGAGGCAGCAGCTGAAAGCAGTTGCCCCGCTGAGGATGCCGCTGCCGAGGCGACGGCGGCGACGGTCAACTCGATTCGGGATGGTGTGTTGTTACCATTGGTTGGCGCAGTGAGCAGCCACCAGCCTACACCTTCAACACAACAAGTATTTAATCCGCTTGCGATTGCGCGCGTTTGATGCGCTCATTATCCGTCTGACTTATGATTTGTGTGTGCAGATTGCAGACGACAGTGCGAATCCCGGCAGTAGTGCGGAACAGAATGAAACTGACCAGTCCGACAAGGATGACAAAGACATGAAAAAGAAGAAGAACCGCTGCGCTGTTTGTCGTAAGAAAGTTGGACTTACAGGTAATATCTTGATGCCTTGTCGCAAGTGAATGATGGATTAACATATCGGTGGTTTGCTTGGCTTTGTAGGTTTCGAATGCCGATGTGGCGGACTTTTCTGCGCGGCGCATCGATATAGCGACAAGCACGACTGTTCGTTCAACTATAGGGAGATGGGCGCCCAAGAGATTCGACGCAACAATCCCGTGGTTGTTGGTGAGAAGATTCAGAAGATATGAACCCCGCCACTAGTGCCATCATCATCGTCGCCGTCGTCACTATCATGCGCAATATTTGATAGATATAATAAAATAACAATTAGTAACACTTCTGAAAAGTTGTTGTTGTCGTCGTCGACGTCGAAGCGAAATGCCCAATGTTTTTTCGGTGCTGGGACGCTTAACAAGTGACTAGTGCGGAGAAACTTTAAACAAAAAAGTATATATATATAAATATTAATTATCTAAAAAATTCTATAACATACATAATATATGATGCAAGAGGAGAGAGAGATATGAAGAAGGATACTACTACGGGAAAACACTTTAAAAATCATCGCAACATGTATTCTACTACCTTTACCGCTACTATTAACTACTACGGCTACTTCTACTACCACATTCGGAGTGTGTTGTTACTTGATAGTTGAAAGATCGCGCGCTGCACCATGCCAATCACCACAAACGAACCAACCACCAATCTAATAGAGTTGCTGCATAGATATGAATGTTCGCCGCGGTTTATCTTGCATTAATTGCATGTGTGCGTGTCTACATGCAGTAATTTCTGTGCGAGAACGTCAGGGGTACGGTCCTGAACCCACACGCGGGTCTCGCCTCACCGGATGTGAAGAAAACACGAATAACTGTAGATTTCTGCATTGAATGCGGAAAGACGACACATGGGGAAGGCAAACTAAGAGGGAATTTATGAAAATATTCACAATGCGATGATAACAGGATTGTCATTTAAGCGCAGCGTATTAGTGCTAGCAAGTGTTGTGGGTTGATAATAAAATAATACGCTATTGCAAATGTAGAACGTGTAACCAGTAGACACTATTTGCAAAGGAATGTAATATTGATAAATTCAATCATAATGACACACTGCCTACCTCTCCTCATTCGCGTATATATCTAAGAACAGGTAGGACTACTCGCAGATGGAGACACACACACATACACAATCTTTAGTATATTGAATTTAATATTATTAGTTGTCTTTCGTTGTAAATAATAGAGTTTAAATAGGCAAAACACAAAAAGTGGTAATCATATTTGCGTTGTCGCTCTGCGTGTGCGATCATAGAACGTTAATATTTTTTTTGTTAAAATGCAATCGATTTTTCTTTGTGAGGATATTTTGAATAAGTTGCTATGTACTATTTTAACGATTGAAAATTTAAAGCATACTAGCTAATCTAACAGTAAAATACTTCAATTAGCCTGTAACTGAAAATGTTTGTTGTTTTTTTGTAAATCATTATTGTAATTATCATAGAGACATAGGCTGAATTGGCGTTTGCAATTATTTCTCACAAGTACCTTCTTCCTGCTGGATGGTTTGGGGAGGAAGGTTTCGTTTCTAATTGTCGCGTATTTCACAACACTTACTGGCAGATGCAGTAGATTTGATAGACTTGTGCGTGAATTTAGAAGCCGGCGAGGGCACTGTTGCAACAGTTGAAATTTTTTATGACTACTTTCAATTTAACTTATATTGCTGATTGTTTCACGTAATTGCACTGTTAAGTAGCGTTGTGCGAATATAGAACAACAGATTGTTTAAGCAGTAAGCAGATATTGGCCATTTACCAGCCCAACGCAAAGGCAAAGACAATTAATACATAGATAAACTGATAACTAATCTTATAACCGCGGGAGTGTTTTCTAAATTCTTTTCTTCTTCAAATGTCTTTCACACAAACTTTTTTGCGTTCGTATCAATCTAGCTAGAGTGTTATATGATAGTTGAACTATGGAAATGTGCAAATGATTGATTGAAATCGTAGAATTGATTGAAAACATTGAATATAAAATCTGATCGTGGCCACATGTGTCTTCGTGCAGGGTGTGCCAGGGGATGAACCATAGATCAAAAACAGCATTCAATTTGATTATAATTGTTTTATGTATTTGCCAAACAGCAAACTGATTAACTGTGGTGTATTTTTCAAAAAAAAGAAAACAATTCTAGTTAGTTAATTTGTTTTATTAGAATAATTATATATTGTTTCTCTATTTACTATTATCCTATATAAAATTATATATATCTATATATGATGTTCTCTTCTTTTATTTTAAGAGATAGACTGCAAGTTAGACAACAAATTCATTATCAGTAAGTTTTTTTTTAGTACATTATTACTTTTATGGAATATTTCGGTTAATTGATGCTTGTTTCAAGTTATGAGATAAACCTCCTTTAATTTAGAACTTTTTATCAATTGTGTCCTGCTATATCTATCTATTCAATTCTATCACAGGTCATTTTTAATGGCATAGGAAAACAAATAACGGGAAATAAGTCTTCTGACGAGGATCTCTAGAGACAATTGTCAGAAAAGTCTTTCGGATGCGTATGCAACACATAATACAGAACAGCTGAGATCTGACAGCAATAAGAATAGCCGCTGTAAACAACAACAAATACGTAAGTGTCAGTGGTGCTAGTTTGCTACATATAATTTCTGTTCTTTGGGATTATTGGCAATATTATAATGATTTGTGATGATGTAAAGAGTGTTATCAGCATAATAAATAATGCGAGCATAATTTCTGATACAACTTATAAAAAATTAGTTGAGGCTGCTCTGGATGATGTTATACAGAGCAAATACTCAGGTATATTTATGAATTATTTTACCAAACTTTAGTTACTTATTATTATTAATATTAATTATAGATTTAACACATCTGTGCCCAACAAAGCCTGACGTTATAAAAGAAGTTTATGCTGGCATTGTTAAAATTCTTTTACATTTCACCCAAAACAACTTCTCGAATGATAAAGCATATATCTTTATTGCCAAAGAGTGTAAGCTGGATATTAATCGCAGTAGATGGTTAGTTCAACAATATGTCAACAATAAAATGGTCCTGATATTTAAAATTGGTAATATTGGCTCACATTTGCCACATATTGTTGATATAGAGTGGGAAATAGATGTACTAATAAAGGTATGATCAACAAGTATTTATATGTATAAGTTGTCAAATTTTTATTGATATTTTTAGCTAAATGTAATGGATAACACAGAAGGGCCGCTCTTTAAAGTAAAGCTTATTACTGAACAATTCTGTAAGAAAGCGAAGGGTGCTATTCAAGACAATATTATCTTTTGGTGCACAAATCAAGAAATGCAAGATTTAGTTTATAAGTTAGAGGATGCACTCAGGCATTGTCAAAAAATTAGTAGTGGTCATTAAACAAAGCATAAAATAAATATTTCATTGTCAATGTGGTTTACATTTATTGATGTATTCAACCCGACGGACACTACTTTCCAAATATAATTGTATGTCACCCAAAGACATTGTCTTTGCAACATCTGACAGTCATCAACAAGAGTAATTCAGTCACTTTCTTTACATTATGGGAGGTTTTAATATATACCAGCAACTGCGTGAACTATAATGATACTAAATAGTTGATCCAAATGTTTATGCTTCTCCAACGCAAGACCTCATTTTCTTCAAACGTTTGGTATCGTATCGAAGTTGAGTTCATTTCCTTGTAATGGCGCAAAAATTTGAATTTCACAGAAGTTGTAACATGTAACGTTTAAAACACTAAATAATATTAAGCCACAAGATATAACAATATATAAATTAACACACATTTTTGTTTCAAAACAAGCCATTTAAAAACAAAAAATGGAATGGAAAACATATATAAACCATATCACCCGTCGATCGATCATATGCGATTTATCTACGACTATTTACGATATCCCGTTCCCTTGGTATTCTAAACGATGATAACCTCAAATTGTGTTTTCTGAGATAAGTTGTAGTGTACCGGGTTAATCGTTTGTGGAAATAGTTTGCATTAAGTTTTGTGTAAATACTCTACTTATTAAATGTGTAAATATGCTGGGAATACGCGTAAATCCTTTTAATGAAGCTGCAATTGGGGAGACTGAGCAAGATGCGAATTCGGCACTCACTGAATTGGATAAAGGTAAACAAGTATGAACATATTTAAGTCAATTGGTGTGTAATCGAAAACATTTAAGGGCTTCGTTCAACAAAAGTCGGTGATCAGTGCGAGGCAATAGTACGTTTCCCACGGCTCTTTGAAAAGTATCCATTCCCTATACTAATCAATGCCTCATTCTTAAAATTAGCGCTTGTCTTCCGCACTGGCAACAACTTCCTCAGATTGTGTGTCCTTAGAGTATGCCAACAAAGTGATAAGCATTTAGATAAAGTGTCAAATGTTGACGAATTTGTTCGTCGCATTTACGGTGTTATTCATAGTAATGATCCCATTGCCAGAGCATTAACATTAAGGACACTTGGTGCAGTTGCTTGCATCATTCCTGAAAGACAGCAGGTTCATCATAGTATAAGGACAAGTCTTGATTCACATGACTATGTGGAGGTTGAAGCAGCTATTTATATTGCAACCCAGTTTGCAGCACAATCAAGGTATTTCTTGTCTTTCATGTCTCATAATTTATTATAATGGTTTTTATTTTAGAACATTTGCAATCAGTATGTGCAACAAGATTGCAGACATGATACAAGGGCAGGCAACTCCAGCAAATATGAAGCTGCAGTTGATTCCCATTTTACAGCACATGCATCATGACACAAATACAGCAGCAATGGTGAGGCAACTTTGTGCAGATCTTCTGCCAAAATATCCAACTGAAGAATTCATTCTTGTTACTTTACATACATTAACCCAATTGGCTGCTGCAACCTTGGTAGATATTCCAGCTCAAGTAAGTGTTAATTAGTTTGTAGCCTTGATTATTGATAATACATTGAGAAATCTTTAGGTCTCACTGCTTTTGCATTATATCAAGAATGACTCAAGAAAGATGGTTAAAGGTAAATGTGTGAAACATTTGCATATGTTGGCAAAACCAGGAGCGCATTTATGGCCAAATGGAGCAATTGATTCTTTTCTGGATATTGCCCTGAATACAAAATCTCCAAAATTGTTATATGCAACAATGCAAGTTATTCAGGTGCTGGTTGAATCGCCACAGATGTGTCATAATCATCATCATGTACAATCAAAATTACGAGTTTTATGTGCTACTAGCTGTTTCTCACCTCATCCACCAATTGTAGCGCAGGCGTTACAAATTTTAACACAGATTATATGTTATTGGTAAGTTAGCTATGTTTGTTTATATTGTTAATGAATCTTAATCATTGGAT
>JARJDV010011390.1:0-54496 GCA_030264675.1 Anaulacaspis nigra | reverse complement strand
GGTAAGCCTGGGACGGGTTGCAGCAGGTCGCCCTTTCAATCTGGCAGTTGTAGCTGCTAATGCCTAGGAATCGGCCGGTGTCGTCAATGGTTTCTCTCACAGGTTGAAGCCATCCACCAGATGTGTGGTAGTATGGCTGGGACATTGTTTGTCCAGTTGCTCCCGTTGCCTCTTTACCCCCTCGCCATTGAAATGTTGCCTCGCCGAACGCGGCGAGTGATCACGTCGGGGTCACCAAATGTGGAGATGCGTATGTTGAAAAGCTTTTTGAATCAGGAGATGTGTTCAATGCAATTCCACTGAAATTAATGATTATTTTTTCAATCTCCAAACAACACGTCACTTCCTACCATGGCCAACTTGTAAACCACTACATTTTCTTCTATAGACTATATCTTTATACCATATCCACTGATTAATTATATTCAGGTGCATTACAAATTGTAAGTCGGTAGAATTACTGAAATGCATAACAAAAGTTTGTCAATTTCATTATTTTAAAATTATTTCAACATCTTTCCAAATTCGATCCTCATAAACGTCCTGTTGTATTTCAAATATAGGATAAATTATTGAAATTATTGTAGATATTGTTATTTTATTTTGTTTATATGATTCTATTTCTATTCATTTGTGCCTACCATCAAATTTTTATCACTTAATATCATCATAATTGAAAATATTCTTTCAAGTACACTCTTAATATATGCTAGTCGTAGATATTACATTGTACTTAACCAACTAATATCGAAATTATTACAACTAAGAAACTGTATAAGTTGAGGGACGGAACAAAGCTCGGGTTTAAATTCTGCTTCTCTCGACATGTAATAAAAATATTTCATTTAAGGTCTTATAAAAATAGTGTTACCTTGTGCGGAAGGCGAATGATTTGACACGGCTCTGTAGTTCGTTGTTAGTCGGTTTGTCTGATGGTTCCGCATATACGTCGATATGATAAATATTCATAAGTCTTCAGAGGAGCTCCGATTGAATATTCAGTTAGTTAGTTTGCTCAACTCGTTGCGCACTGAACTGGTGCGGAAAGCAGCAAAATGCGTTCAGTGTGCGAGCGCCTGCGAATAGCCTGACTGTAAAATTGTCACTTTAACCACTTTAATTAAGTCGCTCGCGGTGAAAATCGCACTGGATCCTTGTACGTGTTATCATTTTATTTCGTGCCAAATGAACTCATTCATTGGTAGATTTGATTGTGATTTTTAAGCGTTATAATTTACAACGTTCTTAATTAATGCATGTGAAAAAAATCTTTTCAATATTTAAAATCGCAAAATTTCATGCAGAATTTATTTATTGAATTCCCGAATCCGTTTATTGCGACAATTTTATTACTTCCGCAGATTTATTGAAGTGATGCGCACGTTGTTCACTCCCGGTCATGTATCAAGAGGTCATAATGAATTTTATGAGTTTATAACTTCTTCCTCGTCCGCTGTTTAGCGCTTTACTTCGCGAGAGTGAAGTGCCTTCTGGAGCGCGGTGGAGAGATTGAGACCACCTCGAGGGAGCGCACGGTAATTAGTTCCAGCGCAATGGAGGGAACTTTTAGTGATTACTAAGATCATTCTGCCCCATAACGAGTCATTAAATCCATTTTTTGCCTGCGCACGTATTTACTTCGTGCGCACTGCGCGCGCCATCTTCCTATAACAGGATTGCGTAATGTTCTTTAGAAATTCGCAAGAAAGGGCAGACAATAAACGTACGGAAGAAGAAAGTCGGTTTCATTAACGTAATCCATCGCAAGATGACGAATTGCAGTTGTGTAGATTTTTATATCTTTTATCAGCCAGCGAAAGAAATTAAAATGAGTGCACTCGGTGGGCGACTGCGGGAGGAGAAATATTTATTTGAATGCTCGTATATGGAACGTGTGAGCGCGCGCGCGTGGACGCGTGATTGATTAAACGCTTATCAGCTGCGAGCAGGGGACCTTATCCTCTCTCAATTTTTTTCTCATCCTTGAGCTGAACGCCAGAAGGCGTGCGTTTCGCGCCGTATGGACGCGTGATGAAGTGCGTTGAACGCGTAAAACATGTATACGTATGGATGATTGAACGAACCATAATAATGAAATATGGAACGGTTCGCGAACTTAAGAAATACGTGCGCTGCCCCTCAAATTATGTACAATATATCACTGGTTTTTGCAAGATCAAACAACGTGGTTTTTAAGTTAATTGCCTTCTTATTCATTTATAATGAAAGATTTAATACCTATTTAATGTTAACATGAAAGCAAGCATTTAATGAGATTAGAATACTGGTCTTGCCTACGATTGGTTATATTACGAATGTACACTCTAAACAGGACGATACAACCTTTAATTTTAACAAATTTACCATTTGATATTGCTTTTATCTGTATTCATTAGGCATAGTAAATTAACAAATCTATTATTTCCTTTTACATATCGAATTCTACCAATATATATGATGCAGTAAAAACTCTAGATCCATTGTGGATGTGTTTTCAAAATGTTCAATAAAAATAATAAATCCTACAGTTTCTTCATGTATATACCTATAACACGCAGTAAGATTCTTATGATAAAAAAAACATACGCTATATCTACCTGAACTTTTTAAATTTACCGAGAATATTTATTAATAGATTTACATGGCACTAGGCAGGAACAATTAAGAATGTAATCACATTAATTTGCAAATGCTATTCTAAACACGCGTTAATTTTAAATGATATTTCACGCTGCTTCATCTGCCATGAAATTCTTTGTAAGTATCATAAAATATCCTGCGAATGGGTAAACCAGTCAAACGGCGAGGAAAACATAAAGGAAACAAAAAATAAAAGCAAAATTCTTGGAAGGCTCTAGTCTCTAAGTGCGAGTTACGCAGTAAGCACAATAAGGAAGAAGCCAACATCCTGTTCAGTAAGGACGAAAAAAGGAAATAAGAATGGATGATGACGCTGTTGTTACGCGATTGTAATCGAAGAGGCGGCCATTGCCTTTTTCTTACCATTCGCTTCATATAATCCACGGATTTACTTCCTCTAATCCTGGAACACGTCCACTGATGGCCTTCCTCCTTTGTAAACAAGTTTTTTGATTACACACGTGAAAAATACCCAAGACTACTGAGTGTTGTTTACATTTAATTAACATTACATCAAATCTCGTTAAATAAATACAGGCACGGCAATAATATCGTAATTTCCTTAGTAATCGAAGAACGGGATAATCTCATTTTCTCAGAAACTCTTTTTGCTCGAGCAAAAAAAATAAGCGACGAGGGAAGTTTGTACGACTCTTTAAGGTTGAACACCATAACAAGGCATAATGGCAAAAATGCATGTATGTGCAAAGCGCCTTTGCCGATTGCAACGAATACGATATAGAAACGTAATAAGTTATATAAACAGTGGGACACGTACGTGTAAACTGCTTTGACATGGCTTTAGCGCGTTTTCAGTGCTGCCGTATTTTCGGTATTTATTTAATTACACGACTGGTTGCGCATTGCTTCACAGGCCAAAGACGTTTCAGCATAGTGCCTCACTTGGAGTGCGATCGGTGATAAGGATAATGATAAGCCTGTTGTCAAACGTGTTCAGCAGCTTTATTTCTGATTACGTTTGCGAAGAACATATTTTTTCACTTAGTGCTTTAAATCTCAAATCTGAAAGGTTTTCTGGTTTTCGTACTCTTAAAAAAAGTTATTACATTGTTATCGTTCTGTTTTTTTCTAATCCACTAAAAACTATTGCCTCTAATTTAGTAACATATTAATCGAATCGAAAGGCAACTTGCAGTTTTCTATGATGGGAAATTGCATATGAATTATTTGTGTAAGGTATTGCATATAAAAATTCAATAAATATTGTCGACTTTACAAACATATATCTTGTGCAATTTATAATTTGATGTTAGACGAATTACTGCACACTGAAATGTAATTGTAGATAGATGATAAAGCGGGGATAAAGATGTTGGTTATTTATGGAATACTAGAGGAATATTTGTCCAGTAACGCAATAACATGTTATAACACTTTATATGAAATATTCACTTTACATTATTAATAAATCTATATTATTTCATGTTTAAGAAACACTTAAATTTCAAACCATATAGATTAATACTTTTTAAGCGATACACAAAATATTATGATACACTAGATCAAAGCAAGATCAAGTTAAGTTCAGTATGAAATAAATGATATGACAGAAAAATAATCAGGAACTGTTCTTTGTTTTAAAGAAGTCCTATATTCAAATACGTCTGAAAGAATTGTTTCAAAAATTGATGCAAATCATAATCGCTTTAATGTAAAAAAATTTGGTGGAAGCATATGAACAACTTTCATTATTACATAAATTAGTAGAATCATGCTTTCCTTTTTAAATTAATTATGCAAACAATGCAAGCAAATAAACCCATTACGTTACGATTATTATTGTTCGAATTGAAATAGGTATATGATAAACTAATGCTGTTTTCCTTGTATCGCGTCCATTGTGCTAGCCGGGAGGGTATATACTCTATGCGAAAATTGACAATCATTAATTAGTTATGCGATCATAAAACAATAATCAATAAATTACACACGTTGTGCCATTATCAGCCACAACTCGATTCAGAACGAGCAATACGTGTATATAATGCAGTTTTGCGTGTGACTGTGAACGCCCCAGCACCATAGCCGGAGAGATAATTGTGTGTCATCACACACAATCGTCGGTACCCAATGCGCACTGAATGCAATTTGCTGGCACGCATTTGCAATTTGATAAATTTTGAACGTGAAATATACGTGCATACAGCAAATGCGAAAAGTTTTATTACACATTCGCATTCCCATCGTAGAAACAACGCAGGCGAAAAATAAGGCTTAAAGTATTGTCATTAGCAAAACAATGAAAGGAGAAACAATCGCTTGTATTTTTTAGCGTCGTGACAACGCGAAGACGGCGGCAACTTTACAATCGCAATTTTCATATCATCAAACTTTTTCGCCCTGCCGTCTCCAGTACTGTCTGCCGTATTCTTTCGGTAGCGCAGAGCGCTGCGTCAACACCTGCATGTGTTGGTGCATATATTTATACAAAGTGTTTAAAAATACAAAATACAAAATTTGTTGATTTTTGCAGAATTCAAAATTTAGTTGGATTGCCATTTTTGTATACAATGCAGGACATCAGGATCTAATCAAGAATTAGAAATTCTGGACAAATAATAAATGATGAATAAAAGGGAGCATAGTACATTGTATAAGCAAATCAACGAAAAAGGCGCCCGTCATTCCTGATGATAATCTCGTTATTTGTTTCGGCATGGAATTTGGATACAGAATGATAACGCAATGTAACTACTTACAAGACGCGTGAACGGTGAACAGCTGAGTGAGACTGGGAACGAAATCTAATAATCAACGGCGAGGAAACTCGTGCGCGCCGCCTCCCTGGGTGATGTTCTTATTCAATTTGCTTATTAGAGATTTGCGCGGAACTCAAGTGCATTCATTCATAATTCATGATTTATTTTTCTCCCGCTCTGTTCCATCACGCGCATTTTTTCGCGCCCATCTGTTGGTTCCCGTCGACAGTGCATGTAAATAATAATAAAAATTTCAGGCGTGTTTGTTTTATTTTCTATTTGGAACGTAGCCTTTGCGAGTTTTCTTGTTTACATACGTATTTGCATATTTGCAATTTCTAAACTATCCATTTCAATTTTGACAATTTCCAACACCATTCGTCCATAACGTATGCTATATTCGGCAATTTTTGAAAAACGAAGATACTAAAGAAAAATTAATAATAAATTCACAAGTACAATTACACATAGAAAATTGCAAGAATTCACTAGTTTCATGTTGTTAGGATGTCAATAATCAAATAATGTATTTGTGTTTTTCCGAATTAACTTGTCTTATTTCCGAAAGAAAATTTTAGTCAGTTATAACACTCTCTTGACAAATTCTTCTGCGAAATTGCACATCACATTTTTGTGAGATACGAGGATGGCTGCTAACTCAATTATTTGAATTTTGTTTCAAAGCGAAGAAATATTTCTTCTGATAATAGTTGTCAATATTGGCCAGTTCTGCTAATTTTTTTTTATGTACATCCCTTTGTAGTAGACTTCTTATTTCCTGCACTGATATAAATTTTATTATAGATACTGGTATACATATGCAATAGAAATATCTACGGAACATTATAATTAATTTTGTTGTTTTGTTTGATGCGCACATTGCTGAAATATCTCCGAGTAAATTAATAACGCATAATATGTATTGTGACTATCGTTGATGAGTTTTGCTCGAATACCCTGGGCATCCTGATCATTGGTACTTAATTGGCATTGTTGTTACCATTATCGAATAATATACAATACTAGACAGTACAACAGTATTAGTTATGATAACGATAATTCGAAACTTTGTTATTCGAATGAAGCAGAGAATATATATATCCTGCTGTTGTTAAGCATATTTATTACATCTAAAATATATTTCTCCTAGGGTTGTAAATAATTTTGTTTAGCTTGTGTTTATCTAACACACATATTACCGATGATATTTTTCTATGAGTCTTAATTACCCGTAGCTCTATAACTACTAAGTATGATATACTTGCAGGTATATGATATATTATTGTTGATAGTGCCAACTCTTAAACATAAAACAAAATTATTTAAATTATTTAGTTTAAATTTTCTGAATCCGACAAATTTAATAAGCATTGGCCATATTTTCTATACATATTAGTATTGAGCACCGAGATCGTTTCATCTCGGTGTTCAATTTGGTTTACATATAAAATATTAATTATTACATTATTCGTTATTTCTTTTCTATTTTTCACTTTAATATTCTAGTCCCGATATTATTCTTTCTTTACTTGGTCCAACTGTAATATCAGTTAGCATTTTCTCCGCAAAAATTAATATTTTTCATGTTTCTGTATTATGTAAGTTAAAATGAGAACCCTATATTCTTGCTGTAAATTGAAAAAATTTCAGTGGTCGGAATGTGTCCTATCACATTTACTCTTTTTATGTACAAATTATTTGAACTTTCAAATTAATATAAAATTAATTTAAATTTATTCCTTTCATGCCCTAATTTGTTTAAATGTTTAATGATTAAATTATTGACAATAATTAGTAATAATATCTCAAATACATGAATTATTAGTGTTAGAAACAGGAATATGTTCCCAATGCCATTTGTGCCACTATTTATCTCTGGGATTAGGTAAAATTAACATTTTTAATTTTGTACAGATACTGCTTGCTGGCACTTTATTAATTTAATTTATTCTACTTCTCAAATTCTGTGGTATATTTAAATATACTCCAACATTATTGCGTTCATAGAAAAGGAGGTAATACGAAAAGATCGAGGCAATAAACGTTTTCAAATTTATGTATTATTCAAAATTATTTCCAGAAGCATATCTCTAAACTTTAGTATGGCTTTACCATTTGTAGGATAATGTCATAGCTTCCAATTATCTATTCCCAGAACTCATTTTATAACTATTTAATTTTTGTATTATTTGACATCATTATAATTTAGCCAATTATATAGATTATAAAGATTTCTCGCATTGTCATATTTTTATATACGATTTGTGTAACTTATAATATATTTTTTATAATTTAGCTTAACTCAAACAAGTTAAGTTTTCATTTCAACTCGTTTATGATTGAACATTTATACGACCGGACATATAATACATTTATACAACTTTAAATATGTTTTCACATGCCTGAAATTAAGGTTCCTTACTGTTTCTAAACTATATGAAATATTATACTCACTGTCGAAGCTTCATAATTCCTCGGCATCACAGCATCTATATGAAATATGTACAAACCATACGTATTTTCAACTTGTCTAATTTTCTAAATATTTTCTAAAAAACAGTTTACTACGTGTTTCTGTCCACAAACTAAATATTAAATATAATAATTAATAAATAAATCTCAATATAATTTAAATAATGTAATCAAAATGCAACTTTCAATTGAACAATCATTTAAACATAACGAAATCAAAGTGAACCATGATGTGCAAATTGAACCATGATACGTTAATAATATTTAAGAGATGATTTTTTATGCATAATCTAATATCTCACGCAGTATTAGGTATTATTAAAAACATATTAGAATTTTTTGTTATTAACAACTTATTATTGGTGTTTTCGTTTCAATTAGTCGGGTATAATGTTGTTCAATCGCTATCCTTATTCATCATTTTGGAAATACTATTTATATACTAATGAATGTATGTTTAAAAATGTGATGTTCTTTATTCAACCAGAACATAGAATCAAAATAAAACATCAGCTGTAAAACAATATGCTTATTTATATTCACAAAATTGTAATGCATTAAAATATATTATTTATCATGATCAAAACTTATATTTGTTTTAATAAATCCATGTTTTCCATATAAAACAATTACGACTTACTTATACTAATTTATTGCGAATTAACTTTCAAACTGATAATTTTCAATTAATTATAACTTCTATGTATACTTCTACATTTCGTTGTCGGACGTAGATTTAACATAATTCTTACTTAGTCAAAATGTTAATCGAAAAAAAACGATTGACGTTTTCCAAATATCACGATCTTTCCAATCTTCATTGGATATTTACACTCACGCAATATTAATCTTTTTTATAAACTTGATACTGATTCATGTTTAAAAAATATTTCTGCTATTTGGAAGGGGGAACATTCCTAGCATACCAGAATTTGTTTAGGGTTTATGGTTTCCTTTGTTGCGAGAATGTTTTCACAAGTAAATACAGGTTATAAGACCTTGGATTGAAATATATAGTTCAAGGTATACTATGTACATAACGCAATATATACATATCGTCATATGCCAGTTTATTGGGGAAATTTTGCAGATATGCCTTCGCATCTTGAGCTATCATCATTAAAGAGGTTTTTTCATATTCATCATGTTCTAGTGCACCATTTGCTTCATGTCCTGATATTATGTGGTACTATGCCAAATAGAAAATAACGTATTACAATATCTATTCTCTTTTCTTTTAGTATTGTCTTTTCTAAAGTTTTTTAGTAATAGTTTAGTAAGTAACAGTAACTCATAATATCAATAATGCCATAGTGCACTGAGTTTGTGACATTTGAATTTTCCAAAATCAGTTTTTAGTGTCATTTCATTAACTTTTTTTATTAAAAAATTGTAACGCAAAATAGTGTAAGAATTCATTTCGCTGCATCGGTGGGATATTTAGTCAATAGATGCAGTTATTATATATTATTTTTCCATTTCTCCTATTTGATGATTATTCATAGTTTCTTTGGCCGCTAATAGTAAATGCTATAGGGGCATAACTTCAAACTACATTCTTTTTTTAATACAGTTTTTTTCAATACCACAGAAAAAAAAAGTTACAGCAAAAAACGAATTTTTAAATTGATATTTAGTTTCACTAATACAATGGCCGTTTCAGACATAGAATATATTGCACATCTTTTGGAGATTCTCACATATTTCCTCGTATCATTAACCCGTATGCCTAGTTGTTCTTAAATTATCAATGGAACTGTCCGTGCAGCCTATTTATTTAGGATTTCCTTATACAAATGGTTTGCCAATGATCTTGTTTGAACATTCAAATACGTTAAAATATGCTTATTGATAGTACGTTTTATCTATTTTCGAAACAAACGTCTAATCGAAAACTGATATATTAGAAAATATTTTGGTTGCATCAGTTTCCCGTGCACTAGTTTTGTGTTTGCATAAATTTATTTAAAATTTGTTACATTTATATCTAGATCAATTAGTGAATTATACGTTTTTCAATTATTGTTTTATCCACTGATATTTTACAAAGGTTACTATTAATTATCTGGAGCGAGCGCTGATAAATCAATTTATCAAAGCCTTTGGCATTCATTATTGATGTCCAACACAATTGAATGTCTTTTATTTGCTCGATTGAGGACGATTACCAGCGGCGTCGTCTTCGGCAATTACCGTTGCGCCTCGTGCCACAATAACACTTCCGGCTTGGTCAATCAATTAGATTAATTTGTGCCCAATACCAGAATAGAACTGATCAATTCACGCCATTTCACGCTATTTGCATCTAGAGAACATGAATTTGATTTTAGGGAAAGCTATCGTTCCAATTCAATTCACCAATAATATTGGTCTTGAAATGATGTATGCAAATGAACAAACACGTGACACTCGTATTTACATTTGCATCTCATACTTGAGTGTCGTACACCAATCTTTTCCGTGCATAATCTCGACGAATTCGTTTTCGCCTTGCACTTCTGCGGGAGTGACACAGACATATCTTCAATTTTGATAAGAGGTTTTTCTTTTCAAAGCGTAGCTGGTTTACGTTATTGATATTCAGCACGGTGAGTAAGTTGAATGCGCTCCCCGATGGGAACGCAACGCGTCGCCCAAGCAATCGTAAACCATTTGTACCTATATCATTCAGCGTGCTTTGTAAAGAAAGAACCAATGCACAAGAAGGCGAACTATATTTTCTTTTATTCTACAGTAAGTGACAATCTTGAATCGCCTTAACAATATTTAACTAATAATCGTAACGACTTTAGAAACTTGAACACCCAGACACAATTAAGATTTAACATCATGTTGAAGCAAACATGTCCTAAATAAATTGGAATACAGATGGTGACAATAATCAAGTAAATAGAATTCTGATTCATAAGGTATTACTAAACATTCCTTGTTTTATGTTAAATAAGTAGAGTTCACTGTACTTCGAGACGTCAGAGACAATTTTTGGGCTAGCAACAAGCGCATAGCGTCGCACACAGCTAATACGTGCCGACCGAGGTGAAACTGCTCAATCCCCGAATCCCAAGCTACATTAAAATAAGCTGCGTATGCTTGCAGAGCAACGAGGACAACACAATGCGATTGACATCTAGCGCGCACGAAAAGGAGCGCAAAGGAGCAAGAACGTGGGTGAATATTTCCATTCCGTAGCACGGCGGGCTGGAATGGTGCACGTTCGCACACAAGTTGATTATTTGATAGGCAGTATCCTTTTAGACAAATTTCGTCTTTTTTACTTTCACCCGCTCGCCTGAAACTGCCGCCGCCGCTCGCGGGTTTATTGGACGATGGCTAGGCACGGCTGAGCACCGGTGAATAAATTATACCTACTTTCCAAATTTCATTCGCCGGTGAGGAAACACGCAAATTTTTCCTTGTGATCTTGCGCGCGCCCGCGTGCTGTAATTTATTCAAAATTTTGCGCTGTGCTAAATAGAGTCAGCCGCATGTAATTCCATTTGCATAATCGACATCCATCCGAAACAATTCAAAAGCACGCTCATCACAGACGCCTACCTGGAAGTTATTTTCTTCCTGGCGAGCAAGCGCTGCCGTTGTTCTGAGTGCCGCTGTTATATTAGCGTTAATAACCATTAACAAAAATCGCCTTCTTTTCGCATCATAGTAACACAAGAACGGTTGTTGTTGTTGTTCATGTTATTTTTGAGTGGAGTCTATTATCCTTTTTTCTTCGCCAAGGACTAAATTGCTTTGTTGCGCACAGATTGAAGTACATTACTTAAATGCAACTTGGTACTTAACTGAGAAAGGAAAAAAGAAATAAAAATAATCGAACGCACTAACATAAGTAAATAATTTGTAAAATATTGTACAAAATGTATTCAAATACTTTCTAGAATTTTTAGGAGATTCCGAAACATTTTAACTAGGTATTTAAAAAAATTAAATCCAGTGAGTGTTGGTTTACAGTGTCTGCAACCGTTTTGTAAAAGTTCTTCATTAATTGGACGAATCCGTATTAAGATGAAATTCAATGTGCGAAGAGTTAAGCATGTTTAACAAGAATAAAAACCTTTAAGTGCTATATTGAATGCACTCTAAAGAGGACGTTAATTGCGAATCGGTTCATTCATAGATTGAACTTTACAAATCGTCTATATGAGTGGCGCATCATTCTTATTCGGATAATGTTACGTCAATTATTATTTATGAAAATACGATATGGCGACAAATCGCATCCGACTCACGTAAGCGTAACGCCACGCTCATATTTACACTTGATATTTAAAGTAAAATCTACAATATTGATGTAACACGCAGTATAAGAAAACACGCATTAAAAAAATAAACAGAATACACCATCAACTGGTTTAGTTGTGAAGGCAACAACGCGAAATCTGTAGATGCAGTTAGGAAATTCACAGGCGCTCTATATATATATTCTCGAAATACGTCGAATTTATCAATGGTGTGTGCACGTGAAGAACTATGTATTAGGAACGCGCACACTTTGCAATAAACAACAAGTTGAAGACGACGAACAGAGATAGATGCAGTTCGTCGCTCAACCAAGCATGTACGCTGTGTATGAAAGTAAAGCAAGCGAACAAGTTGTCGAATTCGGAGCGATCATTGTTGGTCGCCCACCACCGCCGTTGCCACCAATGCACCCGCCACTCCAAGTTGAGATTTGATTTACTGGGTGTACTTGCATTCGTCGCAGCTAAACTGATGATGCACTTACTTGCTTCGAACTAAATGCGGAAAACTTGTTATGCATGTCAAATGTAAATTTGGGAAAGTTTGAAGTAGTTCTTCAGGTGGAAATTAGGAAATGAATTTTTCATTTAAAATCAATAGACGCTCCTTCATTTCCTAGTAAGGGGCTAATTACTTGAAAGCATTAATACTCATCTATTGAATAGTTGCGATCGACAGATTTAGAGAATGTATTAACGTTAATTTTCATTTCATATTGTGATAGGTCTACAAAGTTTGAAATGGATTACGGTAAACAGTCGTCATTAAATTATTATATGCAATGGTACGCTTCCAGTTAACATTTATACGTTTAACGTTGGCAGGAAAATCGGATGCAATTCTGACGCCGCAGTTAACCAGTTATTCGGCGATAATGAGTATCATTGTATTCGGGCTGCTGAAAATAACAATTGTAATTAACTTTATCGTTGTAAAATTGACGCTTGTGCTGATAAAATTTGTTGTGTCTTCATATTGAACAATGCCATGAAATTGAATGATAAATCGGGATTTTGATATAGCTATATGATATATATATAGTTTATAATGTACACTAATTACACTAATATCTTATAGAAAACAAATTTAACAACGGTATTTTCTTTGTAAAAACAATATAATTTTAACAACTTTAATATTAATATAATAATATTTTTTATAAGAATGTTGTCTAATATTTTCTCCCTAACGCATACGAGTTCCCACGTAATATTTCGAATTGTATTCAGTGTGTAATAGAATTTTATCTTTTGAAGTTTAGTTCATTCACTCAAAATTATCAATTAGTAATTTTAGATTTGCTATTTAATTGTTTATATACAGTATTCCATAATTAAGATGAAATGTTTAGCTTAATAGGAATCTAATTGTACCACCCGATTAACCTCTATCGCTCGTTTTCTGGTACTGTGAAGAATGCTTTTGTAGGAGTTTTATTGTTAAAAAAAAGTAATATTTCCTGCTGGCTGGATAGTAATATCATTACAGACAATTTCTGCCTTTTCTCACGCATTGGTTAGAGGTTAGCTCTGGTTAGTCCGTGCAACTGAACAATAATTAGGTAATAATTATTTCAAAAACGATTTATAACAATATTTGAATAATTCGTTAATATAATATATGTATAGCTCAATTTCACTTATTATTTATTCCTGTACTTTTCTATTGATTAATGTAACATATTGTTTACTTCCTTAAAATAATGAATAAATAAAACTGTTAATACAACTGTTTATAGTTTTTACTTTTTGGTATAGTATTTTAACTACATTATGTAGAATAAGGTTTAATATTCAGAATTTATCACTAACAAATATAAGCATTATGATAAATCAGAGGCTTCATATGATAAAAGTTACGTTAATGAGTTTTGACAATAAAGTCGTATGCTGTGTCTTAGTCGTATTCCATATATCTGCGAATACAAATAATATAATAATAGGTTTTATAATCCTATATCGAACATGATTACACATTACCTGTTAAGATAACCGCGTAGCCAATATGGTGTACATGAAATGTGTGTGTTTAATAAGTGTGTTTAAGAAAGTCCTAATTTTATTTAAGATTCATCCTATATATCTAGAAAAGCAAAACGCAAAATAAATAGATTTTATGTATCAGACAAAGTACAAAGTACTAAAGTACTCCACCACATTGTAACTTTCATTTTTGAAACTTGTCTATTAGCTTTTACGCACAGCCACTGTGATGTACATGAAAAGGAAGTGCATAAGGAAATTTGTCACTGACCATAAGAGTGTTTGTTGCGTGTATACCTAAATATTCCTAATACATTAAGTAAACACAAAAAGTATTTCAACTGTTGAGACAATTGAACAGCCAGCCCAACCTGGTCTAACAGTCTGGCTTCTACTATAGTGTGGAAATCCCTACAGCTTGTGATGAACTATATACAAATTGTTTCATATTGTAATTTCTCAAAACAATCAGCAAAAAGAACCAATTCGATTAATAAAGCAGTCGCAGCTGCCTGCCTGGTAGTGTTAGGGAAAACGAACGGGACGAGCGGAACGCGTGGTCCGAGTACGTGGTTCTGGGTAGATGCAGGCGGTCCTGCAGCAGAAGGCTGCTGGGTGTCGGAATTGCGTCCTTTCGCAATGGAACTTTGTCACTTCCTGGAGCAACCAGAACGTAAACCTTGTCTTCAGAAGTGCCTTCTGGATGCGTAATGTGGTCCTTGTTGACGTATGCCGGTTTTAACCGGTCAATTGGGACGAGAACGTTTTGGCCTCGCATCGGGAGCGTGACGTGTTGATCTTTGGGAAACGACGTTGTAAGGGTCGTCGTAAAAATGGTGGAGCCGGTCTTGTGGTGCGTTGTGTCCGATGAAAACGTGAACACAACAATTTTTCGGTCGCCGTACCTTGTGCCGCTTACTGACCGAAGCGCCTGGAAGTGCTGGCGTAGCTCACAAACCTTCCTGACTGAGCAGATTCCGAGAAGTCCTATTGTAACCATGTATGTCCACCGATGAGCTTGCAAACATTTGAAAGAAATTTTCAATTCACGGTAAAGGCGTGCAAGGAAGCGGTTGAAGGTTGGGTAATAAACCGCAGTCCTTAGGTGGTCAGTGCCCATTAACTGGTTAAGGCAGTGGAAAATATAAGACTCCAACTGGCGGCCCTGGTCGGTTGTCAAACGGAGTGGAGTAACAAAGCGGGCACTGGGTTGGTTGGGTGTAAAATGTCCTAGCGACGGTTTCGAATTCCTGGCCTGGGAGGGGTATCCCCTCTGGCTATCGCGAGAAGCCATTTATGCAAATTAGGCAATACCTATCACGCCTCGAGTATGGCTTGGTGATGAGGTTAATGCAGACACGCTCGAATCGTCTTGATGGTGACGTAAACGTGCCGACGGAGGCATCGAGGTGCCTACTGACGGCAGATGCAGGCACTGGCGTAGAATCGGCAGTCCCGTGGATGGGATAAAAGGCAAGTCAAGAAAAGCTTGGCTGCGGAAGAAATTGTGGGTCATTCTGCTGTGCCGCTGCTTGTGCATCGAAATCGAGGGACGCAGTGATATCGTCAATCCTGGCAAAAGCAGTAGCGACAACATTATACTTCTCGGAGATGGGTTGGATGTCAGTTGTAAATTAATCGATAAAGTTCAGGTGGCGAAATTGTCGTCGAGAACACTGGTTGGACTTCTATCAGAAAGCAAACGTGCTTGTGGTTCATGAGGATGTAGAATGACTGCTCTGCAATTAGGTGCAGAAATGCGCGACAACACGGTAGATGGCTGGAAGTTTACGATCGTAGACGCTGTATTTGAGTTCGGTGCCGTTAAGGTTCTTCGACAAAAATTCTAGTGTTTCACACACATTGTCCAGGAGTTAGTTCAGAGCAGCCCCGATGATGGGGTCCGAGGCATCGGATACTATCTTCAGCTCGTTGTTTCGGGTGTGCTAGAAGCGTCGCATTCGTAAGGATTTCGTTCCAGACGGCGAAAGCGCCGTGGACGTCGTCGAACAGCCGGAGAACTATAGCGGTCTTGGGTAGTGGTAGGCATTGCAATCAATTTTTTCGCGAGAACTTATTTTTAGGTCAGCAATGTGGTGGCAATGTGACAGTGCTAAGTTATAAGATATTGACGGGAAATAGTTTATATTGATTCATGTTAATATTTTTACAAATTAATAATGTTACTTCGCAATTTTTGATTGAGACAATTGCTTGGGAAGCAAAGTCGTCTATATATTATGTTGTAAATGCATTGCAAAGTTGTTCAATTTTGTAGTGAACAGCCGGGCTGAGACCGCCCGAAACTAGTGTGGGAAATCATTACACAACTAACACGCTCATTTCCGTCATTTGTGTCTTCTTTTTCCAATCATATTTATTACTGGTACCAATGATATGAAACGTGGTAAAATGTGGTCCCTGGAATGGGATTTAATCTTTATTGTAGTCATAGTTCTGGGATAAATATTCCTATACAAATAGTGAAGTGAAGAATTTAAATTTGTCAATAAGGAATAACTGTAATTAATTTTTCTTATTGCTTCAATAAGCACTTTGAAATAATCACCAATGTGGTTATATCTACGATTTAAATAATCTTCAGCGTAACTGAATTTTAATAAAACACTAGATGCTTTCGGTTCATGCATATTTTGTCAATTATATGCAATAACATTGTTTAGATGTGCCATCCTTTTGTGGTTAATTAAATCAGCTTGTTTTCACTGCCAGCCTGTCTCTTGGCAAGTGGCCTGGGTTTTCGTATTTAAAATTATAGAAACATTCTAATGTAGCTATTTCATATTTAGAAACATATAGTGAAAAAATTTTAAGCAAGTCGGAACATTATTTTAATTTCTGTAAATAATAAGGAATAAAAATACTATGTACGCATAATTAATTTAAAACATAAAAATGTTACTCTGTAGACAATACTATTCACATTCTCATAAATTCTATTATTTAAAAAGTATTTCAATCATGTAATTATTTATAGATAGAATAGGTTCAATATTATAAGCAGAAAATATTATTATTATTTAGATAATTAATTTTTATCGATTTATAGACGACTGTATTTATTTGTTTTTAACCCATTTTAAGAGTGGATAATCACTGAAAGAAAACAAGTCATTTACTATTTATTACAATTTCGAACTATATTGGGTAATTGTATAGTGTTGCTGTGTGGGGCTTTTATTGTCGTGGAGCTTATAGCCCCATTGAGGTTCTATAATTGTAAATATTGACTTAATTAATTAATGCGTTATTAATAGATTATTGTATTTGATACAAATTAATAAAGTAATAATTGTTTACCAACAATATATTAATTACATTATAGGTATCAAAACTGATCTTTAAAAGAATATATATATGTTGCTTTACATTATTGTAGTATCTATCATAATAGATACCCACAAATATTACATTATTGAAAAAACAAATTTTAAGGATAAAATGTTTAGGACGTTACAGATATTTCATTTTGTATGATTTGACTTCTGATTTGATGATATGATTTGATGATGTTCTTGTGAGCATGCATCCTGAATAGATTTTATTTACACAACGTTTTTCATTAAAAACACGTTAATTCGAAATTTTATTCCGTATTTCTGACATGCATTTTTAATTATTAGTATTCTAATTATCGTATGAAACTCTAATAGTATTTCACCTTATTATAGGGTAAAGAAAATATTAATTCAACTTATAGATATTTCTTGTGGTTTGTTGTGTTTATTACCAGTTGAATAGTTAATATTTAAATAATTCTTTCTGGTCTTGTTATGACACATGTTCTGGTAAGAGTAAATTATTGAATCTATATAATGACGCTATTGGTGATTTACTTAGTTATAGAATTTCCTTAATTATAAGTTCACATTTAATTATGCTAAATGCGACTTCTTGGTCAAATTATTCATAGTCTAATTATTTAATAAATACAAAACTTATGAATTTAAATATATAAATATACTAATTACCATGAATCGGTTTCTCTTGATTGAAAGTTGAGAACATTAAAGAAACGTTTAATAACCAAAGCTCCAAAAAAAATAAGTGAAGCGATAAAAATTAAAAATCCGAAAATGTTTGGCGTTTTCTGAATAAGTATACATAAGTAAATCAAATGAAATAAATTATATAGGAAATTTTCAATACACATGAGAGTAATATAGATGAGAACTACTTTTGCGCTTTTGTCGTAAATGTAATAACAGCAAAATTTCGGTTTGCGTGATAAATATAGATTTATTTAAAATTAATTAGCAAATAAATTATATATAGATTTAAATCTTTATTCTATATTTTTAAGCCTTCTCTAATTATACCAAATTAATGTTAATATTAAACAGTATATTTTGTTTCTTGTAATATGTGAATGGCTATTTATTATTTGGCGAAATGATGTTGAAAGAATTCTTAAACATTGGTCTTTTGCTTCTTTGAACTACTCATTAAATTTGTACTTATTTATTAAACATTTTTAATCATTTTTTTTTATAGGAAATATGAAGTTGAATAGAAGTTATTTGAGGATTTTACATTTGCACCAGGCGCAATTTTGTATTGGCATTCTGCTGATATTCTATTTACTGATATAATTGATCCCCCAACTAATTTCCCAATCGATGTCAATTAATATAAAATATTAACCATGTTATTCACCCCAAACTGATTGCTGCAGCAAATGACCCTCTGAATAATTTGAATCGACTAATACCAAATCGAAATTACGTAATTTAATATGTAATATTGTAAGGTTCACGTTTAATCTATTACGATATTTACAGATTAATTCTACGCCGATAATATGTTTGATTTCTTATTTTCTAAACATTTATGCGAGTCAGTATTTAATAATTACCGTAAGCTTCACGAATTAGCTTAAAATGTCTGTAGTATTGCTAACAAGCGGCATAAATTAAATGTTCCAACGCAATCTAAGGAATACTTTGATGTGAACAGAAACATTTGAAAGGATAACAATGAGGGGCACTTTGTGGTGTTCGCGGCGAAGTCCGGGAAATTTCGGCGCGACTTGTCTTGTCCGAATTGCAAATGAGTTCTGGCCGCAAGAGCATTCGCCTGATCCGCTAATGTCATCGCAAACATTGTTCCAGAAAGTTTGCAACTCTCGTGCGGCGCGCGCAATTGATGTCCTTTTAATATTGCGCCGTCTCGCGCAGTTCGCATGTGTTCGCACACGTTGTATTATTCAAGTATTTTTCCATATTTGAAACAGCACGAGTGTGCATACCATGTGCGCCGAAATGAAATTAAATTGGACGATTCATCACTGCATATTTAACTTTCTTTGCAATTTGCATATGCGTTCGCACACCAGCTCGACACATTCTGCATTTATATTCTACAATGTGTCTCGTACAATATTTCGCTCCCTTCTAGTGCTCAAATTAAAATATGAGCTCGTCCGAGAAAGGCTGAAGAAAATGTTATATTTTTTAATAAAGATCTCCAAATTGGGAATTGACAATTATATGTAGTTCGGACATTATTTTTAATAAAGATTGAAATAGAAATTGTCTCAAAAATTCGTGGAATATCTGATGCACTCGCTTCTCATCTAGTGTGCAAAATTGTCATTTCATATTCTGGGAGTAATAATAGTCGCCGACGAATGCGCAAACTTTCACAAACACCGGCACCGTTTTGTTTGGCGTTGTTCTGCTATGCAACACGCGCATGCACAGTGTTATATAATTTGCCTTGTTTTAATTACAATGTATAACAAATATTTGCCAACGCTGTGACACTAAATTGGGTTATACTTGCTTTTGCAATCACAGATTGTGCAAATGCACAGTTGGTATTTAAGTCTATGCAACGATATGAGATTGCAATAAGTCAAACGTACTGATCAAGTTTTTGCGTAATTTCACCCGCATCCAAATTTCAAACAAATGCAATTAACGAGTAACAGCATCAAATTGTTAGATAATTTCATTACGTCAATAACCCACTAATGTACATGATAAAAGTAGAGCAAAGTGTATTATTATTTTTTGCAAATGCCAAATTTACGTAAGGGTTATTTACTCATATAATAGATATGTACAACCTTCTAATTTATGTCTTACGGATTACGCAATGGTACAATTAGAGATATTACATTTTTTAAATAATTATTGAAGCAAACAAATATTATTAGGAACTATTTGGTGATATAAAGTTCGTTACCTCGTGCTTTCGACGTCCCTATGATTAAATGATATTAAGACAAATTATGATTTAATGATTCGAAATTCATAAATTTGTTAACACTTGTTGTATTTTCTAGTATAAAAAACGACGTCAACTTTGATATATCTAGTTGCTTTCACAATTGCTAGATAACTATTATCATTGGAAATTCAATAATATATATTTTAAAAATGATTCTACATAGTTTAAATTGCCAACCTCTGGAATTTGGCGATTTCCATCTCAGAGACATCTTAAACTGAGAGTTTATCCCATTTCCTAGACCAATTTAATATGACTAAATACATTCTTAGAATACAACGGAATGGAAGTAAAAACTTTCTAAATTTCAAGCGTTGATTAAGAATCATTGTAACAACTTATAATTGTAATAGTTTCGTCTTTAATCAGCTTTTTGATTATTAATTGTTAAATTTCTGTGTAATAAACGCTTTTAAGATTTGTGAAAACTAAATTTAATTTTTTTAATCACCATAAAGATATATTTGTAAACCTATAATTTCAAATTGCATATTCTTGCAGAGAAAACAAAACCAATCGCTATTATTTTCAACTTCGATTATTACCGAGACGCTTTTGTGGGTATGTTCCATTGTATTTTTGTAGTATAGTTTTTCATTCAGTTAATTACTTTCTAGAGGCCAGTGCGTTTTGTTGCTTGTTGCGCTATTATATTTCGCTTTTATGTTGCATGCTGGTTTTGTAATGATTCGAAAAATTGGAACTGTTTAATTAATTATCACCTTGTTGAATCCCAATTTCGACTCGTAGTTAACTTGCCACGAAATCGTAATCATTTAAAAGTAAATCGATGTAGTCGCCATCAAGCAGTATCTGCATAAGCATTGACTATTTTGTTCAAGATCACAGGAATTGGATACTACTATTCACGCTATCGTGGATCGGTAGGATAAATGGTAACCATTGGTCCAAGTTCTAGCTAAGCGTTAATCTAGTAGTAAGATTTTATCATAAATATATGTTCCCATTGTATATCTTATGAGCGCAAACCCAAATATATTAACTTTATTCACCGGTCAAGAAATATTTTAATTTTAAATTTTTGCCGTATTCCCAACGTGAAATATTTTTACCTCAAAAGTTGGGATCCTTATTCCAGAATATACTTAACTTATTTTGTTCTTGTTACAGAAGCAGTGGGGTCTTTTTCCCAAATCATAGCAGGTCTCATATTTCTTTTAATCTGCTTGCTGATTTGCATGTTTCAATGACTGATAGCATTGATTTTATCGTTTATTTATTATGAATATGTACAATGGTTTTTCACATTTTCCATGCTTGAAATTCAAAGAAATCTCTTTATTATTAAGTAAATGTGGTTTTTTGTAAGTTTGAACTTCAGAAAGGGTAGGCTATGTTATATTTTACGAGTCAATAAAGTTAAAAATAAATAATATAATATAATATAATAAAGTGTGTACCGGTGTAAAATAACAGCGTCTTGTTTGCCCGATTAACAAAATTTCGTTGAAAACATTATTGCCATGTTTAAATATTAAACGTCATTGCTTAGTTTAAATATTACAAAAATTAATATACTCCCCATCAATGTTATGTCAAGGTATGTGTCCCAACCTTCTGACAGTATATTTATTTCTTCTCGTATATGGCGTTTAATGAAGACAACGTATAATTAATTAAAGATATAAAATACAAACAAAAATTACACGTATGCAACAATTAATGGAAAATGAATTTCGAGTTAGCCGTTCCGGTTAAGAAGAATGAAATAATTTAAATTTTCATTCAATTTTACGATTTCTTACAAATTTATTAAAAATAAACTTCAATTTCATTAACATTAATATTAAATTGGATCGATACTATTCGTTCAAATTATGATTATTCAAATCGTCTAACTATTAGACTTCAATACTTAAATCATATTTTTTTCTAATCTCTATCATCGTCGAACACGAATAATACAATTCGTGTTCGTTACTCTGATAATAGGTTAAGTTTGCCATATTAACGTATTTCTAATACATCGTATCAATGTTATATGTGTATATAAATACAATTATCGAACATTATATTAATATGGGTACAAATTTTTATAGATCGGTAGATTTTGCTCTGTTATTCAATTAATTTGGTAATGGATGTACTACGCACGTATTGCTTTGCGGCAAAAAATATTGCGCAACTAACAGTTTTTTAATACTTTTGGTATTCATAACCGCGAGAAAAATACCTACTTCTAATATTCATTGAATAACATTATGCTTAAATATGTCTAACAATTTGTCTAGAACATTTAATGATGCATGATTAAATAATGCGATTGCGTAATTCCGAAGTTTTGATAGATAATTTGGCACAACGTAAAATATTCCGCGAATATAATGGTATATTACATAGTGCAACGTACACAATCCGGTTCTTTAGCAATTTTAACAAAATTTCGATATAAGGATGATGTTTTATAGACGTCCGAATCACTTTTTCACTTCATTAGGTACGATGCGCATCTCAATTTGTAGGATAGTAAATCTTGTTAATCTGGTTGTAAAGTAATCCAATTTCTATAATACGGGTGGTTTGCTGTGAAAATATATAGATAATTATTATCTAAATGAGAAAACTGCAAAAGTGTTATCATCAAAAGGAAAAATGTTAATATCAATGCTAAAGCGCTTCTTTGTTTTGTTAGTTTTGGGTATAACCTTCCCAATTTTAGCTAGTGTTTTTCTTACCATACGTGGACTAGTGCATTTGTTCTTGCGTTGTAAATATGGTAATACATTTTTCGGACTGATGAATGGTTATGACACTGTGTGGGATGTGCATGGAACGTCGAGAGGTCAAATAACAATTCTTGCGACATTCGAGTACGACGCCGAGAATAATGGAAATGTGTATGATTGCTTCGTAAAACAAATTTACAAACCGGAATTGAAGGCAATGTTTCGCAAAGCGGCGACGCGCAGACGCAATCTGCTCGGATACAATTACTTCGTCGAGGAGAATCCGTACGAGGATCTCGTGCGTAAGATGCCGGCGTACGAGAGTGAAGAAGACGTTCGAAGCATATTGAGTGAGTGCAGCAACTTGCCGATCGGACGGGCGGACGACAAATTACTGGAGTTCATCATCGGTACAACGCCGATCCGATTCAATGGCAATGGAGACGAGCAGGATGCGCGCCTCGCGTATCCGCTTATAATGAAGATGCATCATTGTCTCGGCGATGGCATCGCGCTGATGAATTTCTGCATCGCGGGCTTTGGTCACAATCCAGCCACTTTTCTCATGAAAACGGACGAGGATTTTCGTAAGACGTTCAAAATCAAGCAGACCGACAGTAGCAATAATCGGCGAATGCAATTAGGCAAATTGTTGAGGAAAGTAATGAGCTGCAAATTCTACCACCCGCTGTTCGGGGGCCAGCCCGACGCGAATTTATTACACGGCAAGCCGCTCAGCGGCAGCAAGCATTTGGTGTGGAGCCGCGATATAGGCCACGATTACGTGCAGACCGTGAAAAATATTAAGCGTCGTTTCGACGCCGTCAGTTTCAACAATGTGCTGTTTGCAGCGCTTTCAGCCAGTTTCAGCGAGCACTACCAGAAGGTAAGCGCTCTCGTTCCGTGCTGGAACTATTTTGCTATACATGTATAAATAACTGCAACACTGTATAAGGTTATTCAAGTCGTCGCCCGCGTAGTGGTTGAAAGTGAGTTAAGACCTCTTTTACATTCGACGTGCTGCTGCGTTTAATGCATTGCCATTGAATTCACCGAAATGGTTTATAAACATTTATAGCGCGCAATACAATAAATTCGACACCGATTCTAGAATTTTAAATCGCTCCAATACGTTGCGGTAAAAATTCTTTTCGCTCACTTTATTGCTTTCCGCAGCAGAATATTGCGATTCCTATTTGCAATTCGTGGCTTTTATTATTTTTGAAATTACCAAGTTATTTTCACCTTAATTTTAGTTTCGGAAACTGCAAAAGCGATATATTTAAACTAACACTATTTTCTATATCCGCTATTTCATATAAATTTGATTAAATTTTGCAGTATGATCCAGAAAATATACCAGAATATATTTTAAATGGTATCGTTCTGCTACCATTCATACCAAAATTCGAGGATTTGGTAACGATTGAAGAAGGCAAAGTGAAATCCTTGGATTTATCAAATAAATTCATCGTTGCCTTCTTGAGGATTCCCATTACTAGTAAGCCCGTGCATGAAGAGCTCTTGAATTTGGTGGAAACAATCAAAGGGGAAATAAAAAGTCTTTCCGAAAGTCTTGACATTTACGTAAGAAATTGTGCCGAAATTATTTATATTTTCGTCATGTATAACGATACTGATTAATTCTATAATGAAATACATCAGTGAATACTTCATAAAAAGAACAAGAATTGAATTAATCAAAATTTGAACACTATGTGTCAGTAGATGAATAATAATTCATCAAAATATTTCACTTTTGTTAAATTGTGTAGTATATACATATATTTTCCATTAAATAGTTGACCTTGTTCTTCATGAAATACTTCGCATACATAATGCCTGTACCGTTCTGCAAGTTTATCATGACCTACTTCGATTCAACAATCAGCGTGAGCAACCTGCCAGGGCACGCACGCCTGCAGATGTTCCACGGGGGGCACATGAACGACCTGTACTTTTGGATCCCGAACGTTAATAAGATTGGTTTGCAAACTTGAAAATAGAAATGTCGAGTTCCAGCACTTCTTATGCGGCGCATGTTTGTTTGTTTGTTTGCAGGCTTAGGGATATCGATGTTTACCTATGACAATCGACTACGCATCGGACTGATTGCCGATCAAGCCCTCATACCGAACGTCGTCGACGTGCAAGCGATTGTTGATAATGTCTTCAAATATTTGGACGTATTAGATAAACAAACGTCAAATATATACAATAACAATAATTAAATAGTGTTTAAATAAAATATATAAACTGTGTGCTTGTGACCTAATGGATTTTATATAAGCTGTGATTCTGTGTGAATAAATTAGATTCTTAAATATAATTCCCACCAGATTTATAACATTATTATTATCAACAACAAAGAATTGGAACGATACTATCGGTTGCGGCGATGTAAACAAAGACATCGCCGCAACCGATAGCATTTTGTTCTTTATCGATAAAGAAAAAAATGCCGATATTCAATATATATCTAAATGAAGCGAGAACACCATCGAAACACAAAGTTTGCTGCTTGTATTTAGGCAGGATATCCTCAGAAATAAACAAATGGATCCTTCTTTTTTTCAGAAAACAATGGGCCTTCACCTAAAATGAATAAATTAAGGAGTGTATTGATTAAACTTTTGAATTCATTAAATTCTATACCCACGACAATTAAATATGAATTTTTTATATTGCCTAAATAAAATAATTATATGTATTTGGCAACTATTAGTAATACAATTAATGCAATTTATATTTTTTCCTCTTTTTACAGGTTTTTTTTACAGCTTATTACAGTTTTTTTACAGGTTAATTCTTCATTACAAATTGTGAATTATAGCAATAAAAATATTTGTTAATTTATTTACAGGTTGTGAGCTGTTAAATATATAAACTCAAAGTTAAATTAATAAATATAATAAAATTCCAAACACATGAGATATTATTTGAAATATTTTTTAAATGATTTGTTAAATTTCCTATTTAATTGATTATTATTTAATTGTTTATTAAATAATTCAATAAGTTATAAAGAACAAAAAATTAAGTAGGAAAATAAAGTAGATTTCAACATACTCTGAAGGAATATCACTAAATAAATAATATATTTGACTTATTAGCACTATAGGGATGAACTTACACGGGTGACGTCAAAGTTTGAGCGAAACTAGTCGTGATATATAGTGCTAATAAAGTAAAATATATTATTTTATTTAGTGGTAATCTCTCAGAACCGCCATAATTACCATTTATTTTTCTGTTTACTTTTTTAGATACACTTAAATATTTGTTCATGGAATCAACAGATATTCACGTGTATCTAATACAGGAACATTTATTGTTTATTTCAGGTATATTTTGACAATTGTTATAATTATATCAAACTACAGAGGAAACAAGGTAAGCGTATTAGTAATTTATTTGGCAATTAAACTTTACTAGTTTTTATATGGAATTTTTCACAGTTTCAATGTTCTCACGCATAACAACCCCAAAAAGTGTGACCCCGGATTTAATACGATTTTAAATTTAAGGAAATACTTTTTTTGTTTATAAAACATTTTTACTGTATTTTTATACCATAATATTGGAGAAATGTATCTCTAAAATGTTAACAATTGAATACATCTCGCACGCACATCTTTGATTTACCTTCTGTACCTGTGGGGTTTAGGGAATGTAGACGGTTGTCACGCCAAATTGAATAAAGACAATAGTGAACGCAACTTAAGATACATATTTTCAAAATTTTATTTTCGCGCATTGTTACTAAATAGATCCAATCCTTTTGCTCATACGAAAATATTTTGCATTCCTAATTATCTATTTTACGCGTTTGTTTGCGTGTAAAAATATTGTTGTTGTTTTTATATTTTTTATTAATTCGTGTTGAAATCGTATGCAATTTTTTCAGTAATAATATATTTTTACACGCAACTTATACATCATTCCAAATGTTAGTATTCATACTAATACACGAATTAATCCAGCCTTTGGAGTTTCTTTCTGAAAATCTGAGCAATAAGCTACTGAATTTTCGCGTTTAGTCTTCACCAATTCAGTTTGAAAACGATTTGAGACACGTTCAAAAATTAAATAAACAAATATACTAATAAAATCTCTTTGATAATTTGAATTTTCAAATTATCTTGATAGATTAGTGTTTTATATCGTAACAATAACAATTTTTAACAATAATTGATATTATAATGATTATATGGTTAATATTAGATTCTTTATGATGTTACAGCGTTTGAAAAAAACAAGGAGTTAGTCCAGTGTGCATTGCGGATTCATAATCAAACTAATTGAATACATAAATATCACGCCCTAGCTTGCATTTCCCGTTACATTTTTTATTACAAAATGTGCTGCTAGTAAGGACATGATATGATTAGTGTGCCTTAATATTGGAATGCTTCTACCTAATATATTTCCCGCATCTTATAAGTAATCGGAAGTATCATTAATTTACATATATAATTTACTTAGAACGAAATATTGCAACAGTTATGTTAACAGTAAGTTATAAAGAAGAAAAGTAACTTTAAAACACATTTGTCTACAAATAATCGAATCGTTAGATATGTTTCATATTCCAGTCAATGCGATAATTACCATAAACCGAAGATTTTCTTAATTTAGTAAATCCTTGCAGATGTTTTTAATATCAACTAATCCATTATCATTTTTTAGGTATTGCCATTACGGAACGTTAATACATAAGTTCCTTATATTCACTTACTCCACTAAATTATAATATTCCAATCAAGTTGTTTATGTGCCACGTAAAACACACTGAATACGACGCCATCCTCTTAAACAATGTGATTTTTGAACATGTATACGCATACAAAGTTTTATGACTTCTATAGTGATTGGACGTTTCGTGTATTTAGATGCATTAATTGTTTTATTTTTCATTAGGAAGCGGTTTGTCGGACCTATCACGCGCAATTTATTGAATGCGCAGCGAGTTATACAAACGTAACTATAAATCGTTATCATTTTTTCTAACATTACATGTTCATCCATCACAATTAATTCGTACCATTTTTCGCTCAACAGATCGCCGCACGCTGCTACAGCCTGCTTCAACGGCGTGTCTAGCACCATACATTTGAAAAATAGATTTGCCTGTACGCAAGATTTCTCTGTGTGTTTTACAGATGAACAGACTTTTGCTTGGTTTCGTAAATTAGGTGGGAATCCATCGACGTAAATTAGAGACAAGTTGCCATCATTACGATATCTCAGTGCGACTTGTGCGCAATAGTGGGTGCACTCTCCTATTCTAGTGGTGGCGTTTGGAATATCAAGTAAGTAGTGTACCCTATAATAGTCAAAATTAGGTTGCTTCATGAAGCAAGTCTCTAGATGCTTCCGATAAACTCCTATCCATTGCATAGGATTACTCTGAAAAAATTACAAATTTCTTGTAGAAAATATGAAATAAATATTTTATTTTCAAAAATAGCTACGTTTATAATGTGGACAAGTAGTACTAGTTTAATAATTATATTCAGCCTCATCTTAAACTTATCAGATTTGATGTTATTGATACACTAAAATGTTTTGCATTTCCAATTCCCTGTTATTCGTCACCGCATTGCGTGTAGAAATCGATTTGTTATTGAAATGTTTATTAATGTCTGGCACAAATACGAATTATTTTTGCACGCAAGTTAATATAAAATATGACAATATATTCAGCCTTAAATTTAATTAACATTCGCAGCGATGCAACAAAACGAGCTGAGTGAATTCGTTGACTAGTGCGTTCTAATTAATATTGACACAATCGCCAATTGTCCTTAGATTATACAATATTGTGGGTTATTAACAAATATCTCAACAAATCGCAATAGAACTATTATTATATTTTCTCTTTATGTATTATATTATAATAAAATCAATATACCCCTAAAGCTGCATTTAATTTTATAATCGCGTTTATATTTTCCACATACCTTAATCTTTTTTCAGGTTTAATACATAATTCTAATGACAGTCGGTATTGCAATTTTGTATATGTATATATATTTTGGTTTTCTGTTTAGTTTTTTTTATAAATATATAGCGAAATTATATTTTGTAACAGTAACACTTGTTTTAGGAATTATATAATTAATTATATGAATTGTTATTGTTTGTTGAATACAATAGTTGCATACAATAAATAGCCATTTTGTTAATAAAAATGTTAGTTATATTGTTATATCATTTTAAATTATTAGCATTTTATAATTGCTAATTTATCTTAAAATGAAGCAAATAAGATAATTAATTCTATTTTAATATTTAACATAATTTATAAATTAATTGAATTTATTTACTTTGCAAATAAAGCACGATTGCGGTTCAGAAAACATAATTTAATTGAAATAGAATAAAAACACGTCCATTTTAATTAAATGTATAAAAGCGCAATCTATATCAATTTTCTGCTATCGAGTTATAACAACAAAGTTATTTAATTTTTGCAATTGAATTAATTAATATGTTTGCACGCGATATACATATGTCCACCATGAATAAATAAAATACTTACACTTCCAATTAGTTGTCTGCTACAAACATGTTAAACAAGCAGGCTATTTAGCAAAAAGGTTGCAATCCTGTCAATGCTTCAGATATTTTCAAATGCTTAGTGAATGGTAAAAACTAAAAAAGCGCCATAAACAGGCGTGCTAACGGGATAAGTAATGGCTCATTTAATTAACCTGATGTTGGTTACACTCATGCTAGTTCCAAAAATAATTCGGAAGAATATTTTCCTTTTTATGGACTTCATAAACCTATACTCTTGAAATGTGTAACTGAAAATGTAAATATGCAAAATTATTCTATCGAATCTACATAGATTATACAATTAAATAAAATAAAAAAAATAATTTTTTTTCAAAATATGAACTATGTTTTAAATGTTCATGGCATGTTTTAACAGAGTATTAACTACAAATAAAATAAAAGAAAAAAGACACCGAAATGTCTTGAATTGAATTGAGTTGTATTTTATCGGTATGCAATTTTTTGTTGAATAATTAATCTAGTTTGTCATGCAGTTATTGAATAATACTTCTGTTTTTGTAATCGTGCATTGCACAACAGATAGTTTGGTTTTCGAGCATCCATCCGATGCATTTCCTATCAGAATTTTTTCAAAGCTAGCTGGCTATGTTGTGATTTGCTGTGCAATTGATTGCCAATATTATTTATTATTCTAGTTTATTAGTGTGCGACTACGATGATTATAAATAAAAATATTTGCCAACGTAACATGGAATTTCCATTTTGCGTATGCTTTCTTTTATTGTGAATACAAATATTCCAAGTTATTTCAATAATAATTCAATTACTTGAATAAATATATTCATCGCGAATAACGTAATAATAGAAATGAACAAATACATTGGTAAATAAAAATTACAATAACAATTTATATTTATGTTTTATTAAAAAGTGATATTACTTATTGCTAGTTATGTGTGCTAATAATAAATAATATATTTACTTTTAATTTGCATAAGCTGGTTGACCAACATTTAGCACTTAGTTGCAATTAGTTTAGTTTATCGAATGCGCTTGTGCAAATTAATTAATTACTTGTTAATTATCATACCAAAGAGTCGTAGTAATTTAAAATGAGTGCATGCGAAACTATCAAAAATATTTTTGTAAACTTATTTTTTATACTTGTGTTAAGTGTATTGTTAATTATTCCAAGTGCAATTTGTTCAGTGTATAAATATTTTGTATATCTTTACTTGAAAGTGCAGCATGGTGATGCATTATACAGCATGATGGACGGTGCTGAAACAACATGGGCAACCCAGAAAAAGTCCCTGGGACAAATCACAACCTTATTCGTACATGCCTATGACGAGGCAGCAAATGGGCCAATTTTGGACGCGTTCAAGCGTCAAATCGACGACTTACCGACGCTTAGGCGCTGCTGTCCGAAGCTTTTCTGCCGTCGACGCTACCGTCTCGGATACTTCTACTTCCTGAAGGATTACCGGCTACGCTTAACGAAGGCGATGCGCAGCTATGCGAACGTGGATGATTTGAGGCGGCTGCTAGGCCAATACGCCAGTGGCGACGAGTCGTTCGGTGAAGACGACGATCGCATGATGGAGGTGCTCGTCGGGACGACGGCAATCGATTGGCATGCTAATGATGTAACAGCGGCAGCAGGAGGAAAAAAGTTCTATCCGGTTATCGTACGCATTCATCATTCGCTAGGCGACGGCGTTTCGATGAATTGCTTATTTATCCAGTCGCTCATGAAAAATCCCGAGGAATTCCTGCGGAAAACGTATAACAATATGATTGGCATTCGAAAAACGGCGCGACTTCCGCGCGAAATTCGCAAATCGAGAAATCCGTTGGCATACGTTTTATTAGCTTTGAATTTTTTGGCCAGAAAGCGTTATGCTCCTCCAATTTTAAGACATTACGATGAGCATATTCTGCACGGAAAGGTACTCTCTGGCGATAAAATACTTGTATGGAATAATGATGCGCGATCGGAGTACGTCCAGAAAGTGAAAAATGTCAAAAACTTTCTCGGCAACCACGCCAGCTTCAATTCGGTGATTCTGGCTGCGATTTCAGCAACTTTTAACGAATATTTCGTCAAGGTGAGCAAAAACCTTATTGTAAAAGCCAACTCTTCGAAAAGTTAATTCACTATTCATTGCTCCACGTACAGAACGCTCGATCGGTTGGCATTCCACGCACAATTACAAGTTCGCTGGTTACCTTACCGCAAATACCTAAATTCGAGGAATTGGTGAGCATCGACAAGGATGGAACAATCGTATCCATTGACATGTCAAACAAATACGTTGTGTGCGCACTCAAACTGCCGATGGATATGCAAACGCACGAAGAAATTAACGACGCAAGTTGGAAAGTTGCCGACATTAACAGCGAGATTGAGCAGCTCAAGGATTCGGTCGATATACCCGTGAGTATAATACGCGCATTGAGGTTTTTGACACGTCGAATTAAACGAACGCATTTGAATCGCGAAAAGGTATTGATTCTCTGCAATCGCTTCATCGCCCGCCTGCTGCCAGTACCGTGCGTTAAGTTATTAATGCGCAGCTTCAATACGACGTTTGGCATCTCGAATCTCCCCGGTATTGAACGTGGCGACCTCTTCCACGGCGGCCACCTGGAGGATTTGTATTTTTGGATACCAAACTCGATTAAAATCGGTACCTAACCCATTTGGCGACCTCATAATTAATTTGCATCGAACTATAATTTGTGTTTTGCAGGTATTGGGGTTTCAATATTCTCGTCAAAGGGCCGATTAGAAATGGGTTTGATAGTTGATAAAGTGCTCATGCCAGACGTAGAGACTGCTCAAAGGTTTCTTGACAGGATAATGCATCATATTAATCAAATGGATGCTTTATGTACATAGATTTTGAACGATATTTAAGAATAATTACTCTATGTATTGATCTTGAAATAAAAGATTTGGATAAATTTAACATTTAAAGCTACTGCATACTAGATTGAAAACGTTGGGGAGTATTCGTGTACATAGGGATCAAACGTTGAGGATTAAAACCGAAAGTAGCAGCTAGACGTAAAAGCAATAATTGCGAAATTGATGAAACGAATTTTTGAAATTCCCAATCCTGCAGAACCCAAAATGAAAGAATGTACCAAGTGTTGACCCTGTACGCTATTATTAAATATTCGAGAGCGTTGTTTCGAATTTATTGCGAGCGAAGCAAACGATCGAACGAATCTAGCAAGCGCATGAGTAATCCACAAACTGTTGAAAACAGAATAATGCAATAGAATATCGCAATATCGCGGGGCGAATCAGTGCGAGCGCATTCTTTGGCCCGCTCGACGGAGGCGGTTTGGCCGTCCAACTTGACGGCAGCGCCGCATATATACTCGCGGGAATGCATTATCAATTTTCAACTTGTACTCGTGCACTAGAGCCGCACCGCGCATTTCCTTTTCCATTCGTTATCAATGCGAGCGCATGTTTGGGGACCGTATATTTGTTGAAGTCTTTGGAGGATATCGCATCGGGGCCGCTTTCGAAATCCCATCAACGAAATAAAACGATAATGAGGATTCGGCTAACTGTTTGGCCTCGTACCAGACTAATACCGCACGATACAAAGTGTTACAGCATGTACTTTACTATCACTTATTCGTGATAGCATTTTCATTGATTATTTCAAATTTTGGATTCCCCGAATCGTAGAACGCTAAGAGCGTAATCGCGTCAAGAAAAGTACGGTTAAGAAAGATTGGAATTCACTTATAATGTTAGCACTTTATGTTCCCATGAGTATTCAAAATCTAATGTTGTTTTTCGTGCTTTTCCCAGAATTTCCACATTTCCATCAATTCAAAGCCCAAACAGTGCAAATATCAAAGATTGCTTGCGAACGACCGGAAACAAATGTCAATATAGACCGAGTATGAAAAGTTGGTGACGATATAAAAGTAGAGCAAACATTCAAGGAACAAGAGCAAAGAAGGAAAAACTCGCAAAGATAGGAATGTATTAAACGAGCATTCAATAAAGGTGTCTTCCACGACGCGGTGCGGAGAGACAGGCGTACTCATAACCAGGCTGAAAACGCTTTTTGTAATGTTTCCGCCACAGCCGTCGAAGCAAACGCCACCAGCGCTGAAGACTTTTTCGTTCCTCAGCGTTTTGTAAGTGAGTGCTTGCGCGGCGCGGAAAGAAAACTAAAAGCAGGAAGTTTCGTCGACTGCTCAAAGAATGTTTTATTTACACTCCAACTTCTTTCCGTTTGTTTTTTTCGTTCGCTGCCTGCTTCAAAGTACAAACGCGAATATCGCAATAGTCATTGTCATAGATGACACTTCTTTGTTTTGATTGTGTACGTATAAAGGAATAAAAAGTTGTCAGACGAATAACATAAACGTACATGTTGAACCTTACATAATATGTCAGGCGCATGAATAATAGGTTGGTTTGCTTATTCAATAGGTGCAAGCAAAACTTTTAACGTGCGATTATTCGCTACACAAGTGTTCAATATAAACCAGCTTGTACGAGCACGCATCAAACTATTGACTATCGGTTTTCAATTAAATAGATTCCCGGAAGTTTCAATAGCGCGTATTGATTGTAAACATGTTTGTTTACGTTGCCCTTTCAAATTTTGGATGCCTATTCATTAGAGTAAATACAACACTACATTTTAATTAAATGTCATTTATCGTTAATTACAAATTTCCTTTATCCATAGCGTAATAATAAAAATCTACGTTTTAATCTTATAATGACTAATAATGTCAAAATGGGTTAATCTCATTTAAATGGAAACTAATTAAATTTTACGTCGAGCATTTTAGAGTGAAGCTAATTAAATATTTGCTGAAAACGTTCATTTAGATGCATTTAGGTATATTTAAATCAATTAAACAGCAAGCGAAACGGCGAAAACGCGAAAGTGAGTTAATGAAATATAAGCAGAGCGCGCACTAAAAGCCTGGTAATGACGCGTAAATATTGCTTATAAAATTTATTAGCGTCAATTACACCCAGGTCTGTCTGTCACGCTGCGATATTGGCTGCCGGCCATGTGATTGCATACGCGCAGGATGCGATGCCATCGTGTTAATTAATTGGATTATCTCCGAAGCTTCGCTGGAAGAGATAGGCCAAAGATGATGGCCATCAGATACGTGCGCTGGCAACCTATTGCCTCCCATATATTGGAAACTAAATGTAAATTAGCCGACTACCTATTCCCTGCTCTTCTTGTACGTGGCGTTATTCATGCCAAAATTTTCATTATACACAATGTTCACAATCATTATCTTCCCTAATATCTACTTAAAACATTTAGTACTATTACTATCAAAACCCACTAATTATTATAGATATAGTATTGTTAAAACAACTTAAATCTGCGATAAAATCTTGGGTTTGTGCGATAATCTGAAAGAAAATCTAAAAGAAAGAATTTGAATAAAAATACGAGATGATAAGTAAATCATATTTAATAATGTGATAATTGGTCATGCGGAAGGATGAAAGTATTGAACAATGTGTATAGAGATTGGTTCCGCAGCTATTACACAATACTATTCCACAAATGGATATTCCACCTTCGATCCGAAGCATATTTACACGTGTAGTCGCGCGCAATTCAATTCAAATATGTGCATTGGCTAATTCCATGCGGAGAGAAGCAGTGTGTGTAATATCGGTTCGCATATTGTACGATTCGAAGCACTCTCACAGTTCGCAGTCATTCCGGGTCATGACATCCGCTCGCAGCGCAGCGCGAAGGATGCGCAAACATCAAAGCCACTAAATATTTAAGACCACAAACAAGTCATAATAATGCAAATATGCATCCTATTTGCAAAATGCGCTCCGTAATGATTTTCTCATCAGCATTCAGCCTTGTACGCCAATTTATTAAATGAGCTATCACTCCTGCTGCCGCATAAAAGAGAAATAGGACCACATAAAGCATTTTGAGTACTTAAGGATGTAAGCGACTCCCGCAGTGTAATCACAGCGCACTCCACATGAGTACGAGAGTGATGAGCTCGAGTGTGCTGAAGTGACGAATTTCTAATTTTAGTTCGGCAATTACACGCCTTCCGCGCGTGCCACATGATAAATGACTGCACCGCCTCGAGTTTCACCTAGGTTTGCACGTGCTAAACTGCACCGTAAGCATCTTCATCGGCAGAGTTACTATGTGTATCAATAAAACTAAAAATTACTACAGCACGGTACTTACAGTTAAGATTGCAACAAATTAACTAGATATTGTATACTTAATAGATTTAAAACACATTTTTCAGGCTTCTATGAACTTCTAGCTTCTGAAAATAATCAAACATCTCTTCATCTGTCAGTTGACACTGTTTGTAAAGCATTGGCGGTGTCTTCAAATAAATTCCTAGTGAATGTTTGACACTTAAAATGATAGAGTGCATGTGTCAGGAAATAACTTAATCTGACATCAAAAGATTTCTTAAGTACATACATAGGGCATAAAATATTCATAAAGTTCAGGAGGAAAAATCAATCATATTCGATAATTTTATAAAATTATTTAAATTCTTGGTGTAGTTATTGTACAATGACAAGTCTAAAATATTCTTATCAAAAACTAGCCTCACAAAAGAAAGTTGAATATTTTTGACCTTTTTCAGTCTTGCAAAAGTCCCCAAGGAGCAACATTTGGAAACTCAATGAAACTATCATTCAACGTCAAGTTTTGAAACGCAAGTTGGCAAACTCGTCGTCGACCGCATATTTCGGTTTTTGGTTCGCTCTTATTGTCGCGAACACACGCGCAAAACTTGAATGAAAGAAACGAAAGTGCTCCTTATAGAGGGACATCGCATTTTATCATATATACATAGATGGAGGAGCGAAGCGATACGATGATGATGGTACAATGTCCGCCTCGTCCATAAGCGAACAAACGATGTGAATAAAGTATGCCGGAAGGCGGCCCAACGGAGGCGGCTGCTACAATATCATATTTCATATACATGTGCCGCGCAGTTAACTTGAGCAAGCGTCGCGGCGGTTGAAGAAAAAACGCTTAACGCGCACGCGCAAACGGACGGTGGCTGGCACTCAAGTGTATTCGTTACACTAGATAAAACTTGTCCTGTTTATACACTTCCCAACTTGAGAGTATATTATATCCCAGTCAAGTGTGCAAGAATAATGGAATGTGGATGGAAAGTCCATGATGTACGCCTGCACGCAAGACGTTCTTCTAACTTATTTACACGAATTTGACTTGAGCACTGGTAAGAACTCAAAGGATGAAACAAACAAAAACGAGCGGAATAAAAACTAATGGAGGAGCACACTACAAATCCATACCAAAAAGCGTAGACAAATATTTAATTAAACATGGATTCAACGCACCTACGTAATTATTTGTCCATTCATTAAGTAAAGAATTACCGGGAGTAATCTACAAGAATTTGAGTAGAAAAAGCAAAAGTGGCAAAGTAAGACAACAAAAAAAAACAATACGAATAGTGAAAGAAAACCTAATGAAACGAAAAGTAAACAAAAGAAATACAAAGTGCAAGAGTGTATTCTTCCCTTTTCTAATTGAATTGTCATTGTTTGCAAGCACGAGGAATCCTTAATTAGTTGGACTAAGTTTATTAATCCCGATTTTTTCTTCTACCTTCCATGCTCTTTTGCCGGCTGCCAGCACGACGCAAAAAAGAACAACAATTCCAGCAGTGCGCGCTAATATCTTTCTCATTGGAAGGCTATTGAGCAAAGAAGTGTCCGAAGCAAACGCGTTCGTGGCTGACGCGAACAAAAAACATTACGAATTAAAAGGCAACACACGATTCTCCGAACGAAAAAAGCGAATTCTAAGCAAATGCATGATTTTTAAATTAAAAAGCTCTCTCGTTGTTTCTGCTTCGTTGCTTTTTATATTTGCTTTTTTTCTGTATTCAACACAGAAAGTACATTGGGGTAATTAAATTGCATTTCGCGTACGCGACGACTGCTTGACCGCAAAAAGCAGGCGTGCGCCAAGATGGCAGCGCCGGTTCAAGAGGAACGTCCCGGGAAAAGCGCAAACAGCAAACAACGTGTGAGCAAATATTTAAGCCAAACATGCCTGCCATAAACTTTAATAAACAACCGATGTATTTTTAAGAAAAATGTCTATTTGGAGTTGAAATTGAAAATGAAATCTCATTATCGCAATACAATGCTGCGGAGCGAAATCTAAAGTTGCTCTTAAATTAAAACATAAATTAAAGCATAATAATGTGAGAAAAACACATTCATAGAAATAGCGTATAAAAAAAGAGTAATGAATGGCAAAGAAAAAAGATGGCATCAAAATGAATTTAAACAAAACTGCATGCATTTCCGCTGGCAAGTATCCAATGCATGCGGCCGCCCCCGAGATTAATACGCAAATAGAAAATCTACGTTGCTCATATTCAAATGTGATGCTAGCTTTTGAAATGAATGTATGAAATTGCAATTAGAAAACGGATGCATTGTGCGCGAACAGCGACCGGCGTTTGCGAATATTATTTTTTCCTTGTTAAATTTCCATTTATTATTAATCATTGTATTCACGCTTGCAGCCAACTGCTTAATGACTTTATACTTTTTTGTTGCTTCATAATTTTATTTCATTTTAATAGAATTATATTTTGCACATTAAACTAAATTCATTGCAGTTGCGTAATCACTTTAATGATTTCGCGGTTAAAATTTTTATGAGAAATTCAAATTTAATTATTTACATTTTAAATTTGTATAAACCTATAGAAGAAAATATTGAGGTTAAGGTTGCACACGTGCATGAATAATGTGTAAAAGTTTGATGAAGTTTGCACATTTTTCAAAGGGATTTCCAACGCAATTTTTTGTGCACTTAGCTAAAGTCTCTTCGTTTATTTCTGCTTCATATTTTATCCGCTTAAATATGTTGACATGCTGTTCAAATAGGCGAAAACGACAAAATCCAGACACACATACGCAAACCGAAAAACTTTAAATGCGCGCACGCGCAACATGTGTGTTTTGTTTGCGCTTTGTGAATGGCAAATTATCGCGCAGTTTTTCACAGTTTTTTCTTGTTTTTATCGCGTTTTTATCACACGAGTACCAACACGCAGTGCTAAATACCGCCATCATCATCAACATCGGCGTCGTCAGAATAACGCCCGCAGAATGGCATCGAGAAAAATGCACAAAAAGCGAAAAGCGCAGTAAAAAAAGGCGAAAACTATGAGCGGGATATTATCGTTTCATTAAACTTTGCACAGTCGCTGGCTACTTAAATTTATATACGCACCAGTAGCGCAGGCATCGCACAACAAAAGCAAATCGGGCCGAGATGAGGAACAAAACGAAGCGCTGAAATAAAACCGCGCGTGTATGAGCGCCAAGGCAAAAACCAGTGCTAATAGAGTACGGGAGCAAGCAGCGTGAACGGGCGCTCGCAAGAAACTCTCGTCGAAGGGAAGAAAAAAAGAAAACAAGCGCGAAAAGTGGATGAGTGGATGACCTCATGCGCGCGCTTGCCTGCCTCACCATGCGGAAATTGCATAAGCGGACAGCACGAGATAGAAATATTAGCAGAAAAGTGTGTTATGAAAACACGAAACTCGCGAGGAAAAAATGTGCGCGCACCCTAGTTCCACAAATGAACGAGATTCGCAAAATGTGCGAGATTGCGAATTGTGAAACTGGTTGCTATCGAATTTGCCCCGCAGTTCACAGTGCGCCATGTTGCAGCTTCGAACATTGCATGTGCTGCCACTCGGAATAAAAATTTACATATTTCTCCTTTTTTACAAACTTTTTCCGTGATGCATTTTGCATTAATATTTTTCTAGTCTAACACATTTTCCTGCTCTGGAAATATAATTATTTACATGCGAAGAAAGCGTAATGAAATATTTCCTCTGGAAAGAATTTGATTATTCTTGGCAATTATTCTAATTTCCATTAAATAAAGAACGCGTTAAAATGCTTTATCCAAGCCTTTTTTTTTCTCGTTTGCTTTGTTTTTTCTTTTCCAGCAAGTTGCGTTGTATCTTACTTTGCATTTCGAGTTAGTGCGATAATTTCGCGCCTGAAAGACTGGCAATAAATTCATCAAGGCCGTGGAAGCCTTCTACAGGACGAAATGAGCAAGCATTGCGTGCGTTCGGCTTTGTAAAGAGGGAGACTTGAAAAGGCGTGCGCGCTTGCTTAAGCATTCGGCACTCGCCGAGATCCCCAAGCAAAGATAGAAGAACGAAAGCCGAAATGAATGTGCGCAAAGAAAGAACGAGCGCCGTCATTGACGTTGCAACCGCTTCCGCCCTGACTGCAAATCAGGCCGGAATGTCAATGGCAATGCAATGCAATGCATTTTCATTAGACGTTAATTAAGAGGTATTTTGCTTATGCAAATCGCAATTAAATCTTGAATATTTACACGCACATATACATGGTGTTCACTATTCAAGCATTATATAAAAACCATTCGAATTTCTCTCATTTCATGATGTTTCTTGACATATCACATATTTGCAACGGGTATTTTATAATGGTTATTGGTTATTGAGCACACTCGGTAGAATTTGCATAAATTTAAATAGATTTACATGTTGCAATTTGCAAATGGCTCGAAACGCGCAAATGTGCAAATGTACATCACTTCTAAATGTAATAGCACATACATAACTCGTAAGACATCAGAGACTATTGAATAAATAGGTAACATGAAAACAAATTGCATGTTAGATGGCATTAGTTGCATCATCTTGCCTGACACTCGCAAGTGATGTTTTATTACATTTTATTGTACCATTTGCAAATGAAGTATTAATTGGATTAAATTATTTCAGTATGCATGAGATTACGAATGAAATATACTTGCGTATAGGGTCGATGCAAAAGTACATTTGTAACATGAACGTATTGTAATTGCATGCAATGCGTTTCGATTTCGCGCGACATTTCCTTCCGCAGACGGATTGTCAATGTCGTCGAATGCGCTCCTTCGCTGACTTAATGCCGGATTCGAGGGGATTTAGGTGATAAATTGGATTTACAAATGACTCAAGTGGTCGGGCGTCGTCTTGCGTTTTGTGTGTTCAACTGCGGTTGCGTGTGTTGAGTTTGTGCTTACCAAGAAACTTCCGCTCACCCTCACTAAACGCACGCATACGCTGCCGCCAGCCGCCTTCTGCAGTTGGTTTCGACAGCCGCAATGAAGGAATATTAAGTGCATTAATCCGTAACGAATCGAATTTTGTTTTATGTGCGTTCCACCCCTGCCAATAACGCGTGCCAACTCGAGGGTTGGTGTGAGCAATGCACATAGAAAATGAAAAGATACTTTCGCGTGAGTAATCAACCAATCTGTTTAAATAATTGGGCTTAAACATCAAAAGTGTGAGTAAGTTTGCATCTAAATTAATTATAAATTTAGTAGTTCAAAATAATGAATACCCAACACCTATAGGGTATAAGGGTATGTATATAATGAATAATTAAATCTTCTTTGTTTTTGTTAAATCTTAAATTAAGCTAATGCTAACGTAGGATTGCCTTCTAGCTATTACCGAAAAATACCTATATGGCATTATAGATTAATAATAATAATAATCTCTTTTAATTACTTAACTTTTTGTTTATTTTTTGTTTCAGACGATCTCTGTGATACCCACTGGGTCCTCTATTATGATCGCTATATCTCTCTGATGTTATTATTGCTTTTATTGTTTTTCTTGTCTTTTTCAGGAGGTTAGTAAGACCTTGAAGTTTCTGTCTGGTCTTAGGTGAAAATAGCAGGTAAGATGCAGGATTTATTTCAGTTGTGGATCTATTATTACCATAATAGAAGATTATTCTCGATATCTCACTTTCCCATCCACCTTCATAGACCCTCCAACTTATGTTAGGTCTCCGTTCCCTTTTGTTCTTGATTTTATTATTGATTTTATCAAGAACAAAAGGGAACGAAAAAAAAATTATTTTGCATGGGAGTGTCATTATTGCAACTGTGTCCGGATACCCACATCAACAATTTAGTCTTTTATCTACAATCTGTAAAGTGTTCTCATTCTAAGAAGGTACAATTTGTTCCTTTCAAACAATATGATCACGATTTAGCACGTTGAGGTTTGTGTTACAGGATGCAAGAAGGGAATGAAAATTAATCACACGTTAATTTTTTTACAAAATGACTAATAAGAGAGTTGTCACAATGTAAGTACCAGGATACAGTAGCAATAAGGACAAGACTATACCAAACTCACATGCAAACAAACAGCTAGGCCTATATAGGAAATTGAATATAGTAGTGATTTAATGCAAATATATTGGCAAATATTCCAAAAACGGAAAGATGCATATCAGCAAGATTTAAAAGGAATTTGGAATTGTTGAGAAGCTTTTCGTTCTGGATCTAAGTAGATATGTGACCGAGAATATGAATATTTCCATCGTTCTCGTGACCATTGAACAGCAGTGCAACATCGAAGGAGAACGCGCGACATGACGCGTCGTCGGGAAATATCGCTAAACTTGGTGACGTTCCACATTCACCCTATGTGCATTCCCCTTATACTATATATAGTCTATTCTATTCTGGTCTAATAGTCATGACGTGAAAGAGCGAAATGCGATGGAAAGCTTCCCCTGAAATGTTGCGCTAACTAGACGTACATTGTCCATTGTTCACCACTTCCGTCCGTATTTGCGCATGTTACTGTCAAACAACATAAACCCTTAGTTTTCTTCGCATGTCACACCGAATAATAGATGCATGACAAATTTGTACCAATGTTCAATAAATTTTCAATTAATAAATTTTTGTTTTCAGGACTTTTTAGGAGATTCATTAATACAGTTTCACATATTACTATACAAAAAGTAAACTTAAGAGACTAGTAAGTATATGATTAAATAATCATTACCATCTCTAAAATTTAATTGGATGGTAATAATACATAAGTTATGTAATCTAAAGTTGTATTATAACATATTTTTTACATAGAAATTCAATATTTCACAAATTATTATTGAAAATATAAATGAAATTAAATATCTTCAGAAAACGATTAAGTTCCATCCATTCAAGCCCATTTAAATAGTGCTTTGACGAAGCGAACGAACGAGCAACATCAATAAAGTTATAAAATTACAACAACTAGACGCACGCGGAAAAGACACTGATTACACAGGTTCGCGTAGAAATTCAAAGGATTCTCGCGCCGAGGGAGCAACAGCACGTACTTAACTTTGTATTGATGTCAAGTGAAGCGTGTCTTCATTACTGCTCGTCGAAGAAGTCGGAACGGAAACGCGCGCGATGCAGAAAAGGCGGCAACGCTGATGGTAGAAGTGACGGCGGCGGCAGCGGCAAATCTACGGCGCCCCTGTAACCATAATGGCTACGAGTTAATCCCGAAGAAAATAAACTTAATTGAAATTGTGCTATAAAATTTTACGAACACCAGACCTGAATTCCAAACGTAAGGCCGAAATGGCTGAATGGAAATGACGTAAAAAATTCTCCCGTTTTTTTCATTAGCAATAGACACAAACAACACACGGCGTAAAAGCCGCGGCAAAAACTACCTCTTGTAATTTTTGCGCTTTGTTCTCCTAAAAGAATGGCGAATTTAGAGAATTTGCGCATTCGAAATGCATCTGGCTCGATATTACTCATATATTAACTTCCTGGTGGTGCTGTTTTGTTAGCATGCGCGCATTACAAAACACAAAGGCATCGCGTTCCGAGCTTATAAACTGCAAAAGAAAGCCAAAGAGAAGCGCGCGCGCGAGCTACATGAACCGACCATAAATATCGAAAGTTATTTTGCATGTTCAACACGAGTAATACCTAAATAGCCGACTTTATGACTCTACCATCTGACAAGTACAGTTTGGTCTCGTTTAATTTCAAAACAAACAAATTAATTACAAATAACACAACTCTCTAAGTCACATAACTTCTTTACTCTTACAATACAATTAATTTTAAACAATTTACTAATTATTTAATCATGTACATTCTTGCTAGTCTCTTAATTATATTTTTTGTATAATGATATGTCGTAAGAAAACTAACAAAACAATGCTTATGAATTACTATGTAAAATTTGAGGTGAAACTGTATAATTGAATCTCCTAAAAAGAAGATTGCACAGCATGATAAACTATTTCGATCAGTTTACCTGTAAAAAAGGGAACTAAACAAAAGTTATGCTAGTGGGAACATCAAGTAAATGGAAACTGTTGCGAAGTGAACCACAAGAATTCGCATCACAATATTGTACTTCAGCTCTCGTTGGTACCCGTATTCGTGTTTTAAGCTTTAAGCGCAACTTAGTTGCGTCGCTAGCTACTTGCTTTTTGACTTTATTGCAAATTGTATCGAAATTTTGTATACCGTTTGCCATTGGATGTCACTTGGCGTGTAACGCGATAGCACGTCGCGACTCGACGCGAAATTTGGCTTCGTCTTCTTGTGTGTACTCACCGCAAATTTATTGCCGCATACTTAATTTATTATATTATATTAAATAACTTTCTAATGCAGTCGTTGACTTAACGTAAGTTAATACGGCTATAACACCAAAAAGGAAAGTCGTTAAATTTGTAATAAAATTCACCGTAAAATAAATTATGCTCGATGAGCAGTTTGCACAAAACGACCAACTCGTTGTTAGTTTGTTTTAATTTATTACTTTCTTGTTGTTTCCTAAAAATATTCTTTATGATTTTTTACATAAAAATAAATCCATGTGTATTAAAATTCGACTGAACGTAACTTTGCCTTGAAACTTATCGACGATTTTATTATGTTTTATAATTTTCCATAACAACAAATAACAATCACTCGACTCACAATTTATATTTGCAATAATTAAATTTATTTCCATAACAGTAGAATAATCATTAAAATCAAGTTTGCATTTCCACATGAAATTAAATTCATTCCTAGTGAAAATTATGTCAAATCAATCGATCAAAATTAATGCAGAAATCATTTGAATCCTTATTTATAACTTACCCTTTATATTGATGAAATTTAGAATGCATCTAAATCTAATATTGGATAATTATGATGCTATCCTTCTTACAACAATTTAAGGAATGGTTTCCAATAAAGTTTAAAGGGTAAGAACCCAAATATAGGCCTTAGTTATTTTAAATAAATCGTGTTTAAAAATATATTTCGAGGTTTCCGAGGACCCAATAAGTTAGAATTAGAATTGGTAATAATATGGTAATATTCATAAGTAATAATCCATTCACGACATTTATCATCCCTTTTGTATTTTGATTAAACCGACCATTATAACTCATGACAAATGCAGCCGTCAAGTTGATTTCATTCATCGTGTAACATGTTCGGTTAATTTAACGGCTGACAATTTTTCGCACCCACAATGCGCGCACGAAGGGGGCGCGTACGTGACATGTGCAATCAAAGCCAAGAAATATCAATATTTATAGGCAATCAATGTGATTCACCCCCTTTTCAGTTTTCACTCGGCCCACATTTGAAATACGCTTTGCATGGCTTTGCATGTCATTTAGAGTAGTCATCCCTCAACGCATTGATGATATTTGTAAAACATTGAAAAGATCATTTAGCAGTGTCAATATATGAAAGCGCAGGCGTTTAGTGTACGCGCACCCTAATGGTGCGGCGCGTCATCCCCAGCAGGCGAGGGCGGAATTCCCCTGGTTCTTTGTTCGACCATTAGGCGCACCGTAATCGGCATGTTAATGCAGCGAATTTGTGGCTTTTGTCTGCAATTCAAGCCGAGACAGAGTGATGCGTACTTATTACTTGCATTCAGCTCGACAGAGGAAAGCATTAAACGCATCTCGGATTTCACATTCGCTCGCTTCGCAGACAATACGAACGCGTGACAATCGCGTTGACAACGCGTTTGGGGTAGACTACGATTCACAAACCGCACGCGTTTATTGCATTTGTGCGGTGCGTGATTTCGCCTTGCCTCCTATAAATTGTACATGCATGTAGACACATTCGGAAACATGTCGAGGGGTAACAAGCAAACGATGTTCAAAAAGTTTTACTAACTTTGCGCATTTGTTGGTTACTCGGATAGGATTCTTAATTTATTGCCTCTTTCTTTATTCGATACTATTATTGAAACAAATTTCAACATTTTTAATACGAAATTTTCTTTTTGGTCTCTTTTATATTGCAGGATGCGTAAACTTCCATGTTTACTTTTATGAGCAAATTTATAAAAGGTTCTTGAGACAGTAATTCATTTCCCATTCTAAATTGGTAACAAAAAAGTTGTATTCTAGATGTTTCCAAATGTAGTGGCCGATTTGCATGGTTTTGCATAACTCTTCCCAGGATTTCTTAGAGTAGGTATACGGCAAGCACTTTTATTTTCCAGTGAATAGTGCCGCATCCTGCGTAATCAATACGAATATTACTGCACCATTTTTTTTATTTACGGAAATTTATAAATTTTATTACTTAAATAGTTATAGCTATGCATACTGAAATAACAATAACATGTTAATGACGCAATTTGGACGATGTAAACAAAATTGTTAAATATATTTAAAAAATACCGAAATATTTATCACTTATTTATTTAATGAGTTTCCATTCAATCTATTGCGATGCACTGTGTTTCTTCGTGAGAATGTCTTCTAATTCCTATTGCTTTCACAATATCTTAATTTATTTCTATTGTAAGAGCGTAGTATAAATTGTTTAACCTTTTATTGAACAGGTAAATCAATATTTTTCGTTACATTTAAAATAACAAATGATAGCAACATACAATAATCACGGGTATCAATTGCTTACAATAACAGCGCGATTGCGAATGTAATAAGTCTGTAATTATAATTTATGGGCGGCTCGCAGTCTGCGCCTGGCACTTGGCTGGAAGCAGAGTAGCAAGCCGCCGCTGAATAATTACGCATAATGGCGGGGAAAAGCCGAATAAATTGGCGGCCGATGTGAGAATTAATAGCCAACGCGCAATAGCGAAATAGGAAATTATTCTGGTCGCCGTTGTTCTAATGATAGTGACAATGGCTGTCGATACCGCCGCCGTTGCCACCACCACCACTGGACCAAGCGCCGCCAACTGATAATGATTGTTTCAATTCGCACTTTACGTTCGAACGCGTATTTGTTATCGATTTGCGCAGTGAATGTACTGCAAATTGCACTAATCATTAACCTAGTAATCAAATTCCATTCTTGTCTTATCGCAGCATTACTGACTGGAAATAATTGTAGAATTTAAGATTTAGGCCTTAAATAATAACTTCATATATTTTCAATAACGCAATTAACAATTAACCATACCCATTATTGTCTAAAAAAGAACGATAATATCGAGCGAATAAATCTTTTGATAGCATTGATTATCGCTACAATAACTGACCAAAATGCATTTTGGGCCATCATATTCAAGATATTCTGTGGTATATTAGCGATATTTTGGACAAATTTTCCAGGTAAACCTATAATATCACCAATATTTGGTAATTGTGGAATAAAAGCTGAAAATATTAATATTTAAAGTGTTATTTTGAATGAGAGCTGTAAACAGATCTTACCTGGTAATCCCGGTAATCTGAAGGGTGGTAGGGAGGGTAAAGTTGGTAAACCAGGTAATGTAGGGAGTCCTGGCAATGTAGGAAGTCCTGGCAATGTTGGAAGTCCTGGCAATGTGGGAAGTCCTGGCAATGTGGGAAGTCCTGGTAAGGTGGGCAAAGTTGGTAATCCTGGTAATGTAGGCAATGTTGGTGTTCCAGGTAACTTCGGCAATGTAGGAGCTCCTGGTATCGTGGGCAAAGTTGGTGCTCCTGGTAAAGTCGGCAATGTAGGCGCTCCTGGTAATGTGGGTAATGTTGGTGCACCTGGTAAAGTCGGCAAATTTGGAGCTCCTGGCAAGGAAGGGAATCCTGAAGCTGCTGGCTCTTTGGGCACACTAACCGTTGGAGAAGATGGTAAACTTGGTATCGTAGGTAAAATATTTGTAGGATTTGGTAATCCAAATAGAGGAAGGCCCGATCTTGCACATGATACGGCAATTAAGCCCATAAATATCGCTGATATTGTCCACTAATAAAAAAATAATATTTATCTGTCCCTGGAAAATATCAAAATACCTTACCATTTCGTTTATTTTGTTTTAAAGTACTATGTTTTCTGTTTTCCTTTGCTTATATAGTAGTTTGTAATCGATTTGAATAACATTAATTATGCAGGCTCGTTCACGAATAGATACGAGCAAATTAAAATGTATTTTACAAAATTGGTGCGTCGTCTATATTTTATTCAAACTAATTAATAATCAGGTAACTGCGGCCCGAATTCGCATGTCAAACTTATCGCAGTTGCATGCATTCATTCGGGCAATATTTTGTGCATATGATAACACAAAATTTTGAACGATTTAAAAATATGCAAAAATTGTTCGTAAATTTCATCAATGAATGCGTCATTGACGGAATTGGATTATTGATATCAAAAAAGGATTTTCTGTTAGTAGAACAAAAGCCAAAACCAATATTTTCAAAAGTTGAATAATAGTTCTTTTCATCGCATTAAATTTCATTGCGTTGGTGATTCTACATTGTCATGAGGAATTATCTATAATACGTTTTAACAGGAAATATTTGCCATGCGTGAAAGTTACGCAAATGTAAAAAATATGAAAATAATAATTAAAATCGTTTATTCATGATATTTATCAACGAAGATAATAATGACAATAGAATGACGTATATGTAAAAAATCAATCATAACACCTACGCATAATTATTGAATTAAATCGTTACCACCTTCCAAAACCCAATTCTGACCCGGCTTTGATTAATGATGGTATCAAGGAAAATACAACGTCAGTTGTTTTCTTTCCTACGTCGTTTACTTTTAGTACAACTTCACTGAACCCAATTCCAAGATTATTTAAATCTCTCAAAATATTCACAGTTGCATCACTTAAAAGTATTCCCTCAACGATTCTCACAATATCATAGGAAATTATGTCAAAGATTTCCTTTACAATAAGTATGACTAAATTGTATACATCATCTAAAATCATAAAGACCGGCTTTCCTTGAGCTAGTGCTGTTTCGACCAATTCATAAATTTCATATATCAAATTAATAAGTTTGGTGCCGGGTTTCAGAATGGCTGGTAACTCATTATAATTGACATTATCGACTTGAGGTAATTGTGGAGCACTCTGAACCAAATTATCTTGCAATTGATTAACATTGTCGTTAAACACGGCTCCCATTGCCAAACTGAACAAGGCCAAAAGTATTGCGGTCATATAAAATTTGCCCATCTGCAAATTATTAATAAATATATTTTTAAAAAATTAAATTTTTTACTTACTTTTCTGATTCTGTTGAGATGTGTAAATCAATGTTGTTTGTCGTCTCGAAATACTGCTTTTATATTTCAACTTTAGAGTAATTATTTCGAATTCTGAATGCAATTTGAATGAAATTATGGAAAATAAATGGATTTTAAATAAGTATCTATTTTTAACATTGTAATTCACAATTGTGCAATAATATTATAATCAATTATTGCACAATAGATTGAATTCTATTGCATATAGATAATTTATTAACTTTATGCAAACACATATTTTGTTACATGATGTTTTCAGTCATAATAGCAATAAAATAAATCGGGTTGATTTTATAAGTTTCCCTTATAAATAAGTCTTAGCGAAGCATATATAAAATATGAAGAGAATAAAAATTATAATCCATACAATGTTATAAATTTCACTCGTAATATTTATATAGAAAATTCAATACAAATCAACAATTTTTGGGAAAGGATCTAAAAAATTATTTCGGTTAATTACGTAATTGGCGGGGAAAACATCTCATTTGAAGTATATTCAAAGACAAATAACTACATAGGTAAATAAATATATTTTCTGTCTCTTAAGTTGATAACAACTGCAGATTTATCTGAGATGTTTGTAAGCATGATTCAGGTGACTCTAAACAGTTGAATGCCAAGCGTGAATGCTCTCTGGGATGCTCAACTGCGTTTTCCCTCAGCACCTGCATTGAAGTACGTGTTGTGCCTCATTCTTAAAACGTTGAAACAAAAATTCAACTGCTTGACAACTCTCTTGAGCTAAATATGATGGCCGTTTAAGGTTTCTTGCGGACGCTTGGATTATTTTCCAATATCGAAAGTTCTATAAAATATATAGTCCGAAACATGAGTAGACGTCTCGTAACTAAAGGGCATACATGACTTGCAACAGCATGCTTGCATAATGTTAAACAGAGCGATATTATTTTAAATTAATTTGCTTCTATTCTATACCTTTAGTCTTTTTTGAATGTAACCTCAAAAATGAAAAAGAAGTATCGTCACACCCCGTATATCCAGTAAAGTATAATACTGTTATAAATATTCATATATTCATTGTTTACACAATATTTATTTTCACACCTTTATCATTTCTAAAACTAATAACTATACATATTTTGCCACCACCCTAGTAAAATTGAGTTATCATGCAGTGCTAACCTTTGGTCATAATGTGCAATGTCTAGTTCAATGGAAGTTTAGTTTAGAACCAATTTCCAAATTTTGAAACAGCAGATGAAATAATCACTCGTACTGTAATGTGTTTACAGTGTTTTCAATGAAACTCAATCGATGGAGAATGTGTAAACGTAATTTATCAATTAACATGTGAAGGCTGTATAAATTAATAAATTGTCTTTTATTGAAATATAATACCCCATTATTTGTTTCAGATTTGCGTGACTTATTGCGATAAGAAACCTCTTAATTAAAAGCCCATTGCATGAATAATTTGTGTATAAATTCCCCAGAAGATCATGGTTAATAAGGAATATATCACATCGAAACGTTCCGTCTTGACAAGTGAATAATCTTCATTGTTTTCATTGATTTGAGAAACATCAGATTTAGCAAGAGCTAGCACACTAGCAGCTATCACTGTCAGTAATATAACAAATTTCTGAAAGTTAAGGTAAAATATTTGAAAAATTTCAATAAAAAAAATTGTTGATTTACCATTTTGACGTGAATTAATTTCAGAACTTTTTTCGCATTAATAATGTGTTTAAATGAAATCCGATTGTTATATAGTAACTAGAAAATACTTCACTAATTGACACATCGTTTGCAATTTTGAAATGATATGTGAAACATTTCAGCTTAATTAATCACTAAGCCTAATTTTTGTAAAATTGTAACCATTGTTAAAATAATTCAAGTGGAAAAATGGTAAACAGAATGATTATTCATGACATTTGTTTTTTATCGTATTATTTGAAGTTTATGTAAATTGTGTATCTAACATCTAAAAAATGGGCAAATTATTGATTTTTAATTCAAATAATAGCCAAACAAGATTTGTATACGCGAGTATGTACAGATTATATTACCAATTAGCGTGCCAACATATATGATAACGCATTAATTGTTTGCGTTTGAATATATGTACTTAGTATACATTGGTGGGTATATCCTTGACACGATGAATATCATATGTTAAATCACGTATATTCATGCATTATGTAATATGCTCCTAAGGATAATACATCGCTTTTCGCTTGTTATGTATGGAAATGCTCAAAAACGATAACGAGTTAGCTGTTATGAATATTTGTTATTGCTGAACTATATTCATATGGTTTAAGAATGTTTAAACGAAAATCAATGTCAAAGTCTATAAGTATTAGTTTTTCAGTCAATAAATATAATTTTATATCAATTTAGCATATTCTCTACAATGATTGATTAACACTAGTATAAGTTCGATAAAAATAGGACTTTTATTTATCCTCATACAGAAATAACCTGAATATAAATAATATTTAATTTTCAAAAAATAAGCTTTTTGTCAATCTTTTCCAATTTTTAATTTTACATTATAATTCTTAAGATTATAAACCAATAAATTCGCGAAGAACATTAATAAATTCCTGAGCCATACTATTAATACCATCTCTAATTGTGATAATAACAATATGAATTAATTGTGAAACTAGTTCATTAAGTTGCTCCTCGACTGACAAAGCAATAGTATCTGGTAAATTCAAAATACTTTCCACTCCATCTTCAACCATAGTCACTACATTAGTCGTTGTGGTATTAACAAAATCAACCATATTATTGGTAGTATTTTTCACCCCATTAACTGTATTATTAATAAAAGTTGTCGTTCCTTTTGTTACATTATTTATCATATTATTTGTCCCATCGAGAATATCGCTCACAATATTGGTTGAAATATTTGTCACATTTTTTATAGTATCATGTGCAGTTCCCAAAATATTTCCCATTAAACCAGCTGAATGATTAGTCACTTCTTTTACAGTATTATGAGTATTATTCAAAATACTACCCACTAGATTGCTAGATAAATTAGTTGTATCATTTATAACATCACTAATTATATCTTTTGTATTATTAACAACATTGTTAATTATATCAAATGGATTCCAGCTTTGAGAATATCCTAAATGAGTTAAAAGCAAAAGATTCACGAAAATTAGATACATTTTATATGCTCACGAGGAAAAATTCACAGCTATTGTTATTACTGGGAAGTTTGAAAAATACTACTTGAATATATCCATGTTTACCATAATAACTTGTGTTTTTAAATGACGCGCCTAATTTATGTCATATGGAAAAATAAAAATAATAGAACAATGTTTTATTTATTTGTCATTAATTTCTAGTTGCAATTTAATATTTGGGAAATAAATAAATCCGTGTTTGAAATTGAATTATTAAATTAATGATAAGTAATAAAGTTTAAATATTAATTTATATACTGATTTATAAAATAATTTTACCAGAATTTCCTGCATTTAGACGGTAAAATGTTATTTGTCTATATAAAGAAAAGAGCTGTAAAAATGTTATAATAACGTATGTAACTCATATCAAAAGTAAAACATTATTAAATTTGAACGATTGCATGAAACTGGTAAGAAAATACGCGTTTCCTGAAAAACGTATAAAATTCAATGCTTTCAACCACTTGAATATTTCTTTCTTGCTATGCCAGGAGCAAAGAGCGATCGCGAATGCATTCAACAAACAAACACAATCGCATGAAAATTTATATTTATTGAAGAAGTTGCTTGTGCGCCGCCACGACGGTAACACAATCTCGAGCAGGGTTGACATTGTTCACAATGCAGTCTTCGAGTGAGTGCAATAATGGCATGCGGGTCAATTTACGTCGCACGAAAGGCTTTCATAAAATGCATCCACCTGAAGAAATTGCACAAGCACTTGACACAATAATGATTCATACAGCAATGCGCCTAAGCATTGCATGCCTGCCGAAAAACTCATTTTCAGCATTCGCGAAAACGACTTTAATTAACGCAAAGCAACTTTTTCAATATCCCAAGTCATTCATCTATCCAACTACAGCCGGCCGGAAAGCGGAAAGCACGCTATCAATAAAACACCAGAGTTAAAGAACACTCGATATATTTAGGCGGCGCAGTGATCAATCGAGTACAGTTGTTGTTCTATTGGACTTACCGTGGGTTGGTTTGTTGATTCGCCGCAAGAGTGTTTTGACTACTTACAAAGTTTCGTCCATGGCCACAGTCGGCTGTCTTTTCTCCTGCTGCGCGAAGAGATCGTAATATATTCGAGTGTCGATTTATTTATTCCGTTCAAGTACGGGTCAAGGACGTACTACGGGCTGAAAACGGGGAAAACTCTGCGAAACGCAAGCGATGGAAAAATCAAGGAAAATGCAAAAAACGAAAAATATCGCATTCGGAGAAAAACAATACCTACATAACGAAGTGCGCTCGGTTCAACACAAAATGAGGTGAATATCAATTGAGTTCTCCCAGCGTCCTTTGCGCACGTGCCGCGCACGCATTGCAAATAAAAAATGCAAATGCAATTGAATCTCTTTATTAACTTCCCGAACGCAAATCACAAAGAATTCATTTACATATATTTACATAGTTCTTATCAATATCCAATGTTTTGTTCATAATTTTACAAAAATAATGGCAATCAAATATTGTTTAACATGTCATGCATTATTACAGTAGCGTACAAGGAATATTTTCTCAAAACGAACCGTAAACAATGTTCACAAAGTAAATCCCTGTTGTATAAATTCTATTTCGTAGAATATAGATTCCTACTACCTAAATGTTTTTGCTCTTTGTTAACCTTAAGATTAAGTTTTCGATAGCTGCTTAGTGAGAGAGTATTCGTACATTAAGTTTTCGAAATTTCTTCTGCCGGCTAAAACACGTAAAATGTTTGAAGGAGCTGGAAAGACTTGACGAGAGAGAAAATGCTCGCATTTAGTTAGTTACTTAGTTAGTTGTCTGTTTCTTCGCTTTCGTAATAATTACTTCATTTTCCATTTAGGTTATGTTAGACGACGTCCGCGAAAATTCCATTAAAACTCTTCAAGTTTGTGAGAGACGGCGCCGAGTCGAAAAAGTCTTTATCAATTTATTATCCATCTTGTTGCACGTCTCTGTGCGCCGAAAAACGCTCGCCGTCAATGCATATTCATCGCCGAGGGCTTTGCGCGCCGAAATTAAATTTCGAACGGAGAAGCGCAAGAATGCCACCCGAAAAGAGGACAATCGACACGTGCGACGCGACACCGATTGACGATGCGTCGTTTGCATGCAACATCGCCGCTGGATTTTCTTCTGTGAACAAAAACCAAATTGAAACACGAAATACAATAGGCACAAGACGACTTAAGTAAAATTCATTCAATTACTTAAAGACATGGTAATTACTGCAATATTCTCTCTCAATCCTTTAAATGCAACTTCCTAATCATTTTCTTGATATAACTTTGTGTAATGGTTTCTACGATTATTAATTATTAGCGTAGCGTACAGCTAACTATTTCTTTGTTTTTGAATAAAATTTGTCTAGGT
>JARJDV010011386.1:0-20662 GCA_030264675.1 Anaulacaspis nigra | reverse complement strand
GATAGGATAATTATGATTCATAATTGCAATAATACTTTAACTCATTCAATGTTTATAAACCTACTTAGGATTTGTTTGCTTTATTTGATATTTGCTAAAGTAGTAGCAAATATAAAGTAGTCATGTTCTTTATCAATTATTAACCTCAAAATCTAGACGGAAAATTTTAGAAATTAATCATAATCTGATATAGGTCTGTTTTCCTCGGTTAGTGGAAATCATAACAACCACAAAGATAATTCAATTTGGGTAGTGTTGCCATTAGTTTAAAGCTCATTATCTATTATTTTAACGCACTTCGTATATTTTACATTGAAAATACGTCAGTTTTTCGCAAATTATATCTGAATATTGTTTTAAAAACATGTTCAATACATTTGGTTATCGCAAATACATTAAGAAATATGATAGTAAAGAATTATTGTACTCACATATAAAATTCCATTTCCAACCAGGGTCACCATTGAGTATATGGAAATATCTCATTTGAGGAAGGACTAACTAGGGCTTACTAATATTTCTCGTGCAAAATCCTTGATATCCAAACAAAGGAGTACATCTTGAAAAGTTGCAAGATAACCTGAAAACCCCATAACGAAAAGTTTAACAACTCACGATGTCACTATCATGTAAACAACACTGTTTTGCCATGAATAATAAAAAATTAATTGTTAAATACGATTAGTAACCGATTAAAACGAGATAAATAAGTCCAGTTTTCTTTTTTGATAAAATAGACCATCTCATTAGAGGATTGAGAAACCAATTCTAATATTTACCAGTAAATATTTGAGGTTAAACGTTGTTGTACATATTTGAATATGATTGTACAATAAGAAAACGCCATACAGAAATAAAAGTAATTTGTACTCACCATATCTATTAATAGTCAACAGCACAGCAATTCAATCACCTCCATTTGGCACTTGGAATATTAATAATTCCAGTGATAAATAATGATTCATGAACAATACCAGACTATGTCACTGCATATTGACAGAATATACATGATATGCATGTGCAAGATCAGGACAGGAATCGATTCGCACGAATTTTGACGATCGATATCGTAAATCACACTTTAAATCTGGAGATGTCTATGCAAATTGCGATTGATATCGGGAACGGAAGTAAACATCTTATAACTGATGAAACAATTAAATAGTTATACTTGGGTTAGTTTTAAACAACCCTTCGCATATCAATTCATGTGTATTGGCATATATGATGATTATACGTAGGGGCAAATAAAATTAAACGCGACAAATAGAGATTAAATGGTTGCACACAGAGACGATTTATGGTGCAGCGATGAATACTTATTTCGTATTATTCGCCTCCGCTCTTCTCATTGCTCAATCCGCATAGGGCTCTCAATACGGTGCATTTCATAAGTTTTGAAGGGGGTGAATAATGCCCGAGTTACTTAGTACTCACTTAATTCGGTGCGCCCCATTGCGACCCTCTGTCAAACACCGGCAATTCGCACTCACACAAGGCATCATCGTGATATCCAGATGATAATATTGCGAGGGGGCAGTTAACTGCCGCTGAATTTCGTGGTTGGTTTTAAATGCGTCGCTTCTTCAATTCCTCCTGCACCATGCAAGCAAAGCCCACGAACAAAGAGGCAAGGATAATTTCATTGAAACATTCAATTGCGAAGCTCATATTTCAGCCCAAGTGGTGGCAAATAATGCATTGACTTCCGATTGAGCAAACAGCCCACACATCCGCACACACGATGAATAATATAAACGGGGGTTTATACAATTCATAAATCAATTTATTATTGCGGTATTAGACCAACCAAGTAAACTAATTAATTTTATCACGTGCTATAAATGAAATGCACATTTAGTCAGTATCATCAGTAGCGGTCTGATCATAATCAATGGCACTTTCGACATTGAGATCTTCAGTGTCAGTGAATTGATGATTATTTTCGATTTTCATAATGAGATGTTCCATAGTATCCAGCATACTTTGACTACGTTGAGTTAAGGTATCCAAAGATATAGACTTCAAGTCGCAAGTACTTTCATCATTTTCATCATCCGTACTTGTTTCAAGTACATCATTTTCTTGGACCTGAGGAAACTCTGAGGTTTCCGTCGGTTGATGTATAAAACTTTCACGATCAACTCGCAGTTTGTCTAATCGAGCGTTGATTTCTTTTAAACGGTCTTCATTCATCCATGTTTTATTTTTTTCCACGTTACTTTCAAACTCATTTTGTATTTTTGAAGATTCATAAATGTTATCAGTTATTTTCTAAATAAAAAAAGAAATAATTTAATTTAAATCACTTGCAATATTGTATACGTGTACCCTCTATTAGGAATTTTATGTACTACAGATAGTGTTTTTGGCATTGGCCTGCCCTCTTTTAACATTAAATCAAAGCTACTAATTTTTAATTATTTAAATAATATATAACCATTTAAATTTAAATTATTTAAATAACTATTTTTTACTATGATATTAATTTATTACCTTTAATTTACTTTCCAATTCTTCAAGTTTGGACATATCATCGTCAGATATAGAATAAGCAAACACACCGGAAGTACTTGTATTAATCTCTTCAGATTTGTCTGGTGTACTTTGTGCTACATCTTCCGCTGGAATATCCTTCTCATCAATTAAACCATCTAATATTCAAAATAGATAATTAGCTCATTAAGCTTCACAATAATACTGATGACAGTTTGTAAGTCATATTGTAAAAATAGCAGTAAAACGAAAACAATAATAAACGGTTTGTTTGTTGAAAAACAACTTACCGAGATCAGTTAGTAAATCATTCAACTGGACCTTTTCCTCGTCTGTTAATGTATTACCTGCTTTAAACATACTTGATGTATTTTTAGCAAGCTGCAACGTAGACACACGTATATTTCTAGCAAGTTTGTTTAATCAATATAAACCCACCTGAATATTTCGCTTAACGAATTTGTCATCTTTCATTTCCGCCTTTGGTTTATCCTTGTTGTTTTCATCGTCTGCAGCTTTAGATTTCAACGTTTTTTGCCTTTCTTCTTCAACTAAATTTTCCTTTTCTAGTTGCTTAATCTTCGATGATTTACTATTGCTATTTTCAATTTCACAAAGCTGTTTAAAAAGTCGCGATTGAGAGTTTGGTGCATCGAATTCATCAATAACTGCGCATAATTTATCCTGTATTTCCTGTCTTTCTTGGCGCTCTTCCTAAATGTTTACATTAAAAATAAAGTCATTGAAATTATTCTAGGAGATTCTCTTACGTGAAGCATCTTATAAGTTTTTTCTAATTGTTGATCCAATGTCAAAAGACTTTCAATTTGCTTTCTAATCACTGGATCATTTCGCCTTTTGTTGATAACACTCATTACATCGTATAGTACACTTCCGGTATCCTCAGCTTTGAGGTCTTCCACATCATTAACCAAATCACTACACTTTTTCAAATTCAATTCCTCGATTTTTTTATTCATTTCCAAATAGAATTCATTCATTTCGTAGATCAGATGATTTGTTGATTTCCTGGCACCTATATTTACATAGCTGTTGTATTTAAATTTGCAAGAATTACTTCTAATATACCTAGCTGATAGTTGGGTTTATTATTTCTAGTGAAATTCAAGCTTTCATTGATGGATCTCTGCAGAGGACGCGTATTACTAAAGGGATTTCGAAATTCAGGCAAAAATCCGCCAGGATTTTCTTCAAGCTCTAATCTTCTCTCCGCCATGATTCGTTTCAATAAAGTGGCTCTTTATTATGCGAATAAAATGATTATAAAAATGTGTGAGTGACAAGCTCGGTAATGAAGCAAAATTTATAAATATACAACAATATAAAATGTCATGACAATGGCGATTAATTAATACAATAAATAATAGCTATAAGTTTATAAATAAAGTAGCAAAATTTCATCAGTGCGCTGAATTTAGTTGGGATGTTCAATCGTAACATTGGTTGCTTGTGGTGATGGAGTATCAACCGGTGTCACTGTGCTTTTTGCTGGTCCAGTGGGTTTGATTGGTACCACTCGCTCGCCTTCTTCCTTCTTTGGCGCTTTCTTTGGCGCAACAACAGTTAAGATACCATCGGACGACAAGGTCGATTGTACATCTTTGGCTTCATGGTCGACGGGCAACATGTATCGGCGGATGAAATGTCTGGAGATGAAACCATGTTCATCCTGCTTCTCTTCATGCTTTCCCTCAACAACAATGCAGTTGTTGGTGATCTTAACAGTGATTTCATCTGGGGTGAATTGTTGCACGTCCAAGATAACTCTAAAGTTCTCCTTGTCGGACGTTAAGGTGGATCCAGAATTTTGACGGGTGAGTTCAGTGTTTCTCCATGGTCTGTAATATCCTGAGGTCGTTGGACGCATGGATAATGAATTCAATAAGTCGTCCATGCGAAGACCAGTTCCAAAACGTTGGTCCATGATGCGGGATGGTCTGGAGAATTCGAAATCATCCCACCAGTCGCGGAAAAGCATTGGAACAAGAGACATCTTAAAAGTCGCAAATTAGGCTTGAATTTGCTTCGATTAATCGATTTTTTTTACCTTTGGTTTAGGTGTTGTTTGAAGAGATCACTAAACTTAGTGGATTGGTTGATTGTTGCTGTAGCACTGCGCTTCAGTTTCAGAACACACCTGTATTTATACTTAAAGCATACATTTTGGACTATTTCTAGAATATCATGAAGCACAAAGTTATTTTTAACACCGCCAGCGATGTTATGCTCATACGTATTACGCATATTTTCAAAACTGAGTCAAATATCTGATTGCGTTACGTATAGAAAATAAAACTGTATTGCCAAAATAATTACAAATATTGTTGCCTCTAATATAATGACTTTCCTAAATAGGAAGTGAATTGGTAAAAAAAAAGCTTGTTTGGATTACAGTAATTAAAGAGGTTTATTCACCCAATGCTATTCCTTATACAAATTTGGCTAATAAATGTATATTCTTTATGTGATTGATTACAAGTAAACAACTTTATTTACAATTTCCTTATGATTTGTATGACACATTATAGGTAAATATAGATCTGAGTCAATTAGAGATCTAATAAGACAATGTTAAATTTAGCTTCATTTAATGTTTCATAATGCACCTACAACATTAAGGAAAAGCTAATATATGTAAGTTTAATAGACTAAATAATTAACTACAAATGATCATCTTATTATTTAAAATTTGGATGCTTTTTTAACAATATATTGACTTGTTTAAATGTTAATTGTTTTTCACCAGGTGTGAGAATTCCTTTCTCTGCATTTGCCTTTTTAACTTGTTTATTATGCATGTGGTTCTTATAACAGTTTTGGAAACTGTCAATTTCCTTTGAGCACAGTGCTTGATTAAACTCATTTGTCTTAAAACACGCTAACATAATAGACATCTCCTGAATGCAGCATACTTCTGAAATTTTATCCCCTTTGCCAGAGACTATTGGTTTCAATTTTAAGGGTAGTCTCTCCTGGAAGGGTACTGGCTCTGTGGATGGCTTTCGCATTGCCAATAACGCTGTCAGTCGCATTTCTTAAATTGTAAAAATCATGTAAATTTGTACTATGATTTAATTCAGTAACTTACTGTTTATTTATTAATTAAATAATCACTATTTAAAATATTTGTGCCGAAAATGCAGGTTAGGTGCGTATTGCGGGTACTATATAAGGCATGAATATAACTTGGGTGTCTAACATATCTTACATGTGGTAATAAGTACGAAATGAAATTTAATATTCAAGTAATTTAAGAAGAAAAATAGATTTCAAGGTATGTTTTGATATAATATATAGGAAATTAAAAGATGACATATTTATTTCAAGAATCGGAGTTGCCACACTTTAATGCAGTGTTATCTCTCAGCGTATAACTCTACACAATCTGCGGTCGTGTTTATTAATTATTTTGGCAAAACATGAAACTAAATTAAGTGTTTAGTGTTCAGTGCATGGAAATTATTTAGTTATAAACTAGCTATAAGATATTAAAAGGCTGATTATGAATCCATAATAATCACAAAAATGCAGGCCACAGAAGAACACCTACTTTTACTAAAAGGTAATAAATATAATGATAAAACACTGAATTGATTTAATCCTGAATTGTTATTGTTCTAGTAATGAGATTAACTCGTCCTACACTTTCTAGTCCTCTACCCATAACAAGTGATAGCAAGGATTTATTGGGAAATTTACTAAATGAATCTTTACATAAAGACCCAACTTCAGTTCAGGGCTCTGAAACACTATCCATTGGGGAATTTCTTCTGCTACCCCAAAGCCCAGTGAACATTTATTTGGGAGAAACATTTTCTAGCCTTATAAGTGTTTATTCCAAGAGCCAGCAACCTGTTAACAATGTGGCGGTGAAAATTGATTTACAAACGAGCACTCAAAGACTTCCACTTTCTCCAAATTCTGCGCCACAAAACCTAAAAACTGATGAAAATATTAGTTTAGTTATCCATCATGAAGTCAAGGAGATTGGGACACACATGTAATGTGTTGGAATTTCTCTATGAGCAATAAATAATTGTTGAACATTTGTTTTTCAGTTTGGTATGTGAAGTCACATATAACAATGCAATGGGAGTACAAACATCATTTAGAAAATTTTTCAAAATACAAGTGCTGAAGCCTTTAGATGTCAAGACAAAGTTCTACAATGCTGAAAATGATGATGTGTATCTGGAAGCACAAGTGCATAATATTACAGCAGGTCCCATTTGTTTGGAGAAGATTGCATTGGATGCATCAAACTTATTCAAAGTTATTTCTTTAAATAATGCACCAAATGGAAAAAGTATCTTTGGAAACACTGTTATTCTACAGCCAAATACAGTGACCCAATTTCTTTATTGCTTGAAACCTGATGAAAAGTTATCTTCAGATTTGAAAATGCTTAGTGGGGCAACAAATATTGGCAAGTTGGATATTGTTTGGCGTTCAAACTTGGGCGAAAGAGGCAGATTACAAACATGTCAATTGCAAAGGATGGTAAGTTTAGTTTAATTATGATAAAATAAGGTTGAAATTTACTTTTAACAACAGGGACCAGACTATGGTGATGTTCGATTGTCTATATCAGAATTGCCAAATTTCGTTGTGCTAGAAAAAGTTTTTAAATTCAAATGTCGCATTATTAATGGCTGGTAAGTTTACTTTACTTATGCGTGCACAGTTAATATTGACTACTTCCTTCTAATAGTGATCGAACGCTAGATTTAATTGTGTCGTTCGATGATACAGAGGATATTGCATGGTCTGGAATATCCGGGAAAAACTTGAAGAGCATTCCAACGCGATCATTTTGTGAAATTGACATTGAAGCAATTCCTATGCGTCCTGGTTTGCGTTCCATTACCGGGATAAAACTAATTGATACGTTACTAAAACGTACATACAATTACGATGATTTAGGTCAGGTTTTTGTGGTTGTAGAATAAATGATAATTTTTATTTACTCCAAGTATGAGACTGCAAATATTTCTTTAATCTTTGTGGTTTCATTTAACAACATAACTTCATTCCTTGTGCTTTATCTAAATATGTGTAAATCATCTCTGTTGCAATAATACATTAGTTATATAATCAAAATAAATGTTTTAAATTTCTTTGTGGTTTATGTTATGCATATTTCAAGACGGCGTATTTAGTAAGTACGATATTATGCAAAGTTACAACTATTCTATTATATAGATGCGCTATTATTTGCTAAAAGAATAAAATTTTAAATGTTAATTTATTTATTAATGTCTGTTAATTATTATTTATTTACAAAATTTGTCCTCACATAATTGTACATAAAAAAGAATAAAAAATAACGATATTATATGTAAAGACCGGCTATCGACCATTGGTCTTTCAGCTCTTAATGTTTTATTTTGCAAAATAACTTATTTTTATATCTAAATCATGACGTCATATTCTTCTTGAGGTGGTGGGAATAAATTTCCCGCGCAAAGTTTAAGAAAAGAGCCTAGTATGGATACCACATAGGTTAACTGCCTGTTCTTATTGTGTTTACGTTTTATTATAAGTCGTTATTATTATTTATTAATTGTGTAATTATTGAGTGGTTACTTGTGAAATGTTTGCTCAAAATACTGGTCGGTTTCGACCAGATAGGCGAGACAAACCCGATGGACAAAAGAGTGATACTGCACCTGCTGGCCAAAGGTATTTTTACATTTTGTTATTTATCGTTAAAGTCCAAATATTTATATTTGTAATATAGGGAAGAAACATCAGAATATCGTCTGCGCGTTTTACTTGAAAATGATGTAATTGATGTAAAATATGGATTTGAAAGAGTTAAAGATAATTTGGAGAGAATTGGATTTCTTCTTAATATGCACACAGTAAGAGATAATATCAATAAATGTAAAATCAAGTACTTTAAGTTAATAATTTATTACTATAGACTGAAATTCTGGATGAGGATAAACGTCTAATAGCGGCAGTAGACTATTACTTCATGGAAGAAGATGGAACAAGATTTAAAGTTGCTTATCCATTCATGCCTTATTTTTATATTTTAACACACCGGGAATTAGCCATGGAAGTTAGTCAGTTCCTTATGAAAAAGTTTTCTGGCAGTATAGCTAAATTAGAAAATGTAGAGAAGGAAGATTTAGATTTGACTAACCATTTGGTAGGCTTGAAGCAGCGCTACTTAAAACTATCATTTCATAATCAAACTGATTTGATAAAAGTGCGCAAGGAGATATTAAAAGGTGTGAGGAAGAACAGAGAACGCGATTCCATTAACAATTATTACACTGACATGTTAACTAATGTGTTAAATAATGATCAGTCATCATCAACTAAGAAAACTGCTACTGATCATTTGGAAAGTATCATTGATATAAGGTAATGTTCATGGTATTTTCCGAATTAAACCGAACCAAATTCTTTTACTATTTATAGGGAATACGACGTACCTTATCACGTCCGTGTTTCAATAGATTTGAAGATATTTTGTGGCTCATGGTATGCTGTTAAAGGAAACACTGCGAAACCTCCTTCAATAATCTTAAGAAGTGATATAATTGAAAGACCAGACCCGATTGTCTTGGCATTTGATATTGAAACAACAAAACTGCCACTAAAGTTTCCTGATGCGAATACCGATCAAATAATGATGATTTCGTATATGATTGACGCTCAGGGATTCTTAATAACAAATCGAGAAATTTTGTCTTCAGATATTCAAGATTTCGAGTACACACCACGGCCGGAATTTGAAGGAAAGTTCACTATATATAATGAGCAAAATGAGGTCGCATTGTTACAACGATTTTTCGATCATATTATGGAAGTAAGACCTCATATTTTTGTCACTTACAACGGAGATTTCTTCGATTGGCCATTTGTGGAAACGCGTGCAGCCGTTTATGACTTGGACATGAAACAGCAAATTGGTTTTAGTAAGACAAAGGAAGGAGTTTACACAAGTAAACCGGCAATGCATATGGATTGCTTCAACTGGGTGAAACGCGATTCTTATTTACCAGTTGGGTCACATGGTTTAAAAGCAGTTGCTAAAGCAAAATTAAGATATGATCCAGTAGAACTGGACCCGGAAGAAATGTGCCCACTGGCTATTTCAAATCCGCAAGTCTTGTCAAATTATTCCGTCTCCGATGCTGTCGCAACATATTATTTATACATGCAATATGTGCATCCATTTATCTTTGCGTTGTGCACTATTATTCCGTGTGAACCTGATGAAGTGCTTCGTAAAGGTTCTGGTACCCTATGCGAAGCATTACTGATGGTCGAAGCATTTCACGCAAATATTATATTTCCAAATAAGGAGGAAACTCAATTGAATAAGTTAACGGAGGACGGGCATGTTTTACATCAAGAAACTTATGTTGGAGGTCACGTTGAAGCGTTGGAATCAGGAGTTTTCCGGGCCGATATTCCTTGCCGTTTCCGTTTGATTCCAAGTGCGTTAGATATGCTAATAGAACAATTGCCAAAGGCGCTTACACATGGTATTGTTGTGGAGGAAGGTATTCCATTGGAAGAAGTTACAAATTTTGATGAAGTTTTAACGGAAATCAGCGATAGGTTATTGGAGTTGAAAGCTCAGCCAATGCGCTTGGAAAAACCGTTGATTTACCATTTGGATGTTGGTGCTATGTATCCAAATATTATTTTGACAAATCGTCTTCAACCATGTGCAATAGTCAATAAGACGATTTGTGCTTCTTGTGATCATAATAAACCGGGGGCGGTTTGTCAAAGAGATATGACTTGGATGTGGAGAGGCGAATATAGTAATTATTTATTAACTTATCTGGACCCAATAGAGTCTAAAGTATGTTCTCTTTACAGTGCCTGCTTCGCGGAATGAATATCATCGGATTCAGCAACAATTGGAAACTGAGAAATTCCCACCTCAGTTTCCCGGTGGGCCCCAACGTGCTTTCCATGAACTTTCCAAAGTGGAACAAGCCAACTTGGAAAAGACCCGTTTATCAGTATACTGCAAAAAAGCTTACAAGAAAAATAAATTAACAAGGATTGAAGAGCGCACTACAACGATATGCCAAAAAGAAAACTCATTTTATGTCGATACGGTTCGAGCTTTTCGTGATCGCCGTTATGAATACAAGGGATTAAGCAAAAAGGCAAAGCAGAACGTTACTGATGCTATTAAATCTGGTGACGCAACAGAAATTAAATTTGCTAAGAATAAGGAAGTATTGTACGATTCATTGCAGTTAGCGCATAAATGTATTTTAAATTCGTTCTATGGATATGTCATGAGAAGAGGGTAAAATTTATAAACTATTTGGAAGATTAAAATAAAATGTTGAATATTTCAGAGCTCGTTGGCATAGTATGGAAATGGCAGGAATCGTGTGTTTGACTGGTGCAAATATTATCATGAAAGCTCGTGAGATAATTGAACAAATTGGTCGTCCACTCGAGCTGGATACTGATGGTATTTGGTGTATTCTACCAGCTTCCTTTCCAGAAAACGTGACAGTGCTCACGAAGAATCCGAAGAAACCAAAGCTGAATCTTTCATATCCAAATACCATTTTGAATTTCATGGTGAAGGATTCTTTTACAAATGATCAATATCATGAATTACAAGATTCGCTTACAATGGAATTTGATGTGCGATCAGAAAATACAATTTTCTTCGAAATCGATGGTCCTTATAAAGCTATGGTACTGCCAGCATCGAAAGAAGAAGGGAAAAAATTAAAGAAGCGTTACGCTGTGTTTAATTTCGATGGAACTCTGGCTGAATTGAAAGGATTTGAGATTAAACGTCGTGGAGAATTACAGTTAATTAAGAATTTCCAGTCGTCCGTATTTGAAGCGTTTCTTAAGGGAAATACTTTAGACACATGTTATGAATCTGTCGCGCAAGTTGCTGATTATTGGTTGGATGTTTTGTTTTCGCATGGCAAAAATATGCCAGATTCTGAATTGTTTGCTTTAATCTCAGAAAATCGTTCTATGTCAAAGAAATTAGAAGAGTACGGTGCTCAAAAGAGTACTTCTATCAGCACTGCAAAACGTTTGGCTGAATTTCTTGGAGACCAAATGGTAAAAGATGCCGGTTTGGCTTGCAAGTATATTATTTCCAAGAAACCTGATGGTGCTCCTGTTACAGAACGGTATATATCATTCTATTTTAATAAAATACGTATTCGTTTATTAATATTTCTAGGGCGATTCCTTTGGCTATATTCCAAGCAGAGGAAGCTGCTCAGAAACACTTCTTGCGGAAGTGGCTGAAGGATTCAACAATTCAGACTGTTGATATTCGAGAAATCCTCGATTGGGGATATTACATTGAGAGATTAGGTGGAGCCATTCAAAAAATCATCACCATTCCTGCTGCAATGCAGGGTGTAACAAATCCTGTTCCTCGCGTCCGACATCCCGATTGGTTACACAAAAAAATGCTTGAAAAGAACGATAAATTTAAACAGAGGCGCATTGATGATATATTTTCTGCGGCACCTCGGGTACCAAGAAATGATGATGATGACATAGAAGATATAGGAAGGCGTAATGTTCCAAAACCTCCAGTTGTTTCCATAGTTACTAAAAGGAAACGGTCAAATAATGAATTTGAGGATGTTGATTTACAATTAAGTTGGCAGGAAGTTTTAGGAAATCCTCCTCCATATGGAGAAACAAAAGTAATGCAATCTAAAATTCCGAATAGTCACTGAATAATCTAAAACAATTTCAGGAACAGCATATCGAATGGCTTCAATTTCATAAGAAAAAGTGGCGTTATCAAGCATTGCAGCGAAATAATGGAGAAAGTCGTAATAAGCGGCAAAAATTATCAACGGCAGCTGTGGTGCGCACAGCTCCTGGTGGCAGTTTAGGTGGCTTTTTGCAAAAAAGCCAAAGAAGTTTAATGGTCAACCCTTGGCAGATCGTTCAAATATTTGCGTCACAAAGTCCTGGTGAATACCGTGTTTGGGCTTTGGTAATGTGTATTATGAAATTAACTTGTTCAATATTACATCACATATATTATTTACAGGTGCAAAATGAATTGCATTTCTTGAAATTAGTAGTTCCACGAGTATTTTATGCGAATTTAAAAACTCCAAAAGTTGCAAATGAAGGAGCACTCTTTAAAAAATGCAATCGCACACTTCCACGATCACGGCCCTCTTATAATCTCTATATGTATAGCGTTCCTGAAGAATTATTTCAGCAACATGGAAAGTGAGTTGAAAAAGCTTTACAACAAACAATAATTACTCCATATTTAATTTTTAGAAAAATTTACGTGGATCAAACTGAACCTGATGTTGAAGGTGTTTATGAAACACAAATGCCGCCAATGTTTAGAGCTTTGTTGCAATTAGGATGCGTTTGTAAAGTATCTCGGGGTGTGAATAATACATCAGACACATTTGAACTGAATCAGTTAGAAATGTGCAGTGTAGCACGTCAACCCTATCTGCAACGCGATTCTTTAAAACACATTTACCTTTACCAGCACCGCGCAAATACTGGACCAAGGCAAATGTTTGGTGTTTTTCTGGTTCCAAGTAAAAAGGCATTCATTATTGTTGTTGATTCTGTTCGTACGAACTTAATGCCAAATATGCATAATGTATATCAGGCTGAGCGCATTGTCAAGTACGTTACTATTCTCATTGTAAATAAGTGTTTAAACATTTATTTTTAGAGTTGATCGAAACCCAGATGAAGATTTGTTACCACCAAAGGAAATTTCGTTTGAAATACGTGTGGAAACTGATTTAGACCAAGTTTACAAGCTCATTCAAAAATATTTGCAAGGGTACAAGGACGAGAAAAAGGGTCCTACATTATTGGCTATTCAATGCTATGATGAAATGTATACGTTGAGACACCGGATGCCAAGTTTGGCAGATTTCCCGTGCACGCAAATTCATGTGCAGGATGTTGAAGATTTGTACAGCAATTTAGAATGGCAAAAGACTGGAGCGCGTGCAATGATTCGCCACTATTTAAATCATGAACGCATCTTAGAACTAATGACTGAACAATGTCGTTATTTCCATTTACCAATTGGTAATATTCCGGCCGATCCTGCATTATTCGGATCGGATCTGTTCTTTGCGAGGCATTTATCAAAGCAAAATCATATAATGTGGTGTTCGGAACTGGACAAGCCAGATTTGGGCGGAAGTCAAGAGAATAACGCACGTTTACTTGCAGAAAGCCAGGAAGGTTCAAGTGAAGTATGCAATAATCCTGGATGGTATTCGAGCGTATGCGTGGAGTTGGATATAGACAGTTTAGCAATTACAACTCTTCTGCAGTCGCATCACGTCACGGAAGCCGAAGGAACGAGTGTAGCAACTGCTTTTGATGCGACCACAGTAAAATCTCTCGATGATATGGTTTCAGGAAATACTTTGCATATTTATGATGAAACAGCGCGGTGCTCTGAGGCATTCAAAATATTGCGGTCCATGGCAAGTGCATGGATGCGTGATATTTCAATTTATCGAAATATCTTCGCTGATTTTCAAGTAATTCATTTCTATCGTTGGTTGAGATCACCCAATGCTTTGCTCCACGATCCCGCTATGCTGAGAACATTGCAGAATTTAATGAAGAAATTATTTATTCAATTAGTCGCCGAATTGAAACGGATGGGATTAACGATAGTTTATGCGAATTTCAATAAGATAATCGTGGCATCAAAGAAGAGAAAACTTAAAGACGCAATCGCAAATGTAGAATTTGTTGTCGCTTCTATACGAAACAAAGAACTTTTCCATTCACTTGAAATCAATTATAGGTAATTGTTTGCAAAGTTGGATGTATATAAAATTACATTATACACTTTTAGGCAATGTTGGGAACAACTTGTATGGTTGGATACTGCAAACTATGCTGGTATTCAAGGAAAATTGCCTGAGGATTCAGACAATGAGAACAATTTACCAACTGATGATAACGATGACTTGGTAGATAATGATGAAGAGGCTAATCCTACAGATGATGGGGTATATTTTCAAATTCTTGTATGTCACAATTGATTAATATGTTGTCTATAGCCTATGGTTGTCATGAATTGGAATATTGCGGAACTATTACCAGAAAGTGCAGGATGTAGAAATGGATTCAACATAGTTATTGCGGGATATATTAACGCAATTTATACGAAATTGAAAGAAATAGAAGCTGATATTACGTTCATTGTTCCTATGAGTCAACCACACATTGGATTAGCGAGACAACCAGACGTCGTGGAATTCGCAACTGAACTTATAAATACTGATATATCGCAAAATCTATTCCAGTAAGAAAAATGTTTTTAATAGTGAGTAATTCTAAACGAAGTTTGCCTTTTTAGGATTGTCGAGAGAGTTCACGGAAAACTCTCTAAAACGGAGGATTCCTTCCCCTCGTTGAATTTTATCAATACTGTTTGCCATGTGTTATCACTTGATGCAACAATTAAGGATGCTGTTAACCATTTGAAATCGAATTTACTGAGACTGATTGGTACAATACAACTGTATTTAAAAGATGATTGTTATTCACGTTGGCTTTTCTAGGAATTGGTGAATTTTCCGATTTAGCTGTATTTAAAGATACAACAGTGTCTTACATAATACCTCAACAAATTTGTAAGACGTGCAATCATTGCCGCGACATTGATCTAGGACGGGATACACATCGCTCAGAACACGCTTGGCTTTGTCCACTATGTAATTCACCTTATGATAATCATGAGATTGAAAACTTGCTTCTGGAAACTGTGAGCAAAAAATTTCTGGCTTACAATTTGCAGGATCTGCAATGCAAAAAGTGCGCGCAGATCAAAATGGAGAATCTAATCAAGCACTGTACATGTGCTGGAGAGTTTAGTTGCATTGTATCAAAAAAGGAATTGGTGAGCTTACTGGAAAAGTTTGAACACCTCTCTGAAACTTTTGATATGCCAGCTCTGCATGAAACTATCAAAGACTTATTGTCTTATATTTAAGTGGCATTTTTAAGTATTTATGAAACTAAATTTAGATGTTATGGTTTTTTTAATATACAGATATTAAACTTATGTGGCGTGTACATTTCTATATTTTCTAATTAATTAACATTGATTTACTGTTTCTCTAAGTTAATGGGATCAATTTTAGGATCAGTGAATTTGAAACTGGGGAATTTGGTCATATCAACACCAGCATCACCACCATATTGCTTAGCAACCTTTTCCAATTCACCATTAAGTTCCTTTTGGATTTCAGGGCTGGCCTCAAATAGTTTGTAGCCACTGTAAACCACATTGGTATCAATGCATAATCAGCACATATGAATAAGAAATATGTAAGAGGAGCAAGATAGTTGATTAGGTGAGTACTTACGAGCCTGCCTTGGACTTGTATTCCTTCAGTTTATCAAGGAATAATTGTTGAATTGGGTCAGTGGCCTTTTGAAGGACTGGCCCCAAGACACCAAGATTACGTGTACAGACAATTAGGGGTGCACTTCTTTTAAGTTCTTGCAAGATTTGTTGGGAAATCATCTGAAAATCAATGGAACACAGGTTATATTATGTAATAGAAACGTAAACTGTATGCGATCAAAACTGTCAATCGCGAATATACACCGTTCTTTAATTGCTCTGGGTAAAAGTAATTAATATTTCTTACCTTTGAGGAATTATAAACGACTGTTCTTGATTAAAACGATCCTCCAACCCAGAAGTAATCCAATATGATAATCACGGACGATCACTTGGTGCACTACTAGTGAGGTTATGATCGGCAAATGACATTTGACGACTGACAGCCACTGATGTCAACAAAGCGATAACGCGCGATTTTTAAAATTATATTTAAATAAACAAGAATAAGCCAAATTCGCTACTATAATTTATTATTAATGCTTGAAATAAGTCTTGGAATTACATTCAGTTAAATGGAACAATTCAGCAATGTGTACAATACACAGATTTGAAATATTTTGCCAATATTACTAGACCAATTACAGAATTAAATGTGGTATATTATAAGGAATAAGTATAAAAATCGTAAATGTTTACATTGGGGACAATATTATATATCATCAGTCAATTAATGAACGCAAATTCAATTTACCATTGTCTAATGGACAATACACCTAATAGTTTATAGCAATTGTATATCAATTAATATAATTTCTTGTAAAGGAAAACCTATGTTAAAATTATACTAAGCATGTACTAAACAAAACTCAAGCCTCCTTATATACTTCAAGTACATGCTTCTTGTATTCAGTCTGATTCTGCCACAAATCTGCAGCAAATGCATTGAGGGGGCTGTTAATGTTAGGCTCTCCCAATAATGCTTGTATTGATAGTAAAATTGTCCGCACATCATATAAAGCAGACCATTTCTCCTTCAGAATATCTAAGCAAATGTTGCCATTTGTATCCACATTTGGATGAAATACTGATGTCAGGAACTTTACTACTGGTGCTGTGTATGGATATGAATTGGGGAACTGCAGACTTAGCTTATATTTTTGATTTTCATATACTGAGTCATTTGGGCCTGATATAGTTCCAATCCATTTGAATAAGTTCTCTCCCTCTGGGAATGCAGACACAGTTGTGTCTTGTGACATCATAAGTGTCATCAGTTCTTTGTGCAGTCTAAAATCAATAACAATACACCATAATAATAATTGCTTTATACTGGGATAGATGATAAATATTAAAAGCACTGATAATAAACGATAAATTCAAGGGTGTTACTGCATAAATTGACAGTGAGGTTAGCATGTTTCATACCTTTTTGATACGGCGTGGTTATCAGATGAGATCTTTTTGCTATCATCGCTTTGTTTCACTGTGCTTGACTGTTGGTCGAGATGGGGATTCACGTTTTGTGCCATTATTTAAATTGATTAATTAGTTAAATATGCAAATCTATAAGACGTTATGCCAGCCTACTGTTGCTGCTCTCTGCTTGTAGTAAAAGTCGGTGAATTGAGGTTTCGTTCAAATTCGGTTATACATGCGCATTGTTATACGTGCGATGTTGCCAAGTTATCACATGGTTCAAATATTCATTATTTTAAATGTATTTATTTAATTCATAAACTATATTTAACAAGATCTAAGTTGCAGAAAATTATTCTAATCGGTAATATCATTATTGATATTGCTAATACACTGGCTTGAAATATTGTAATCCTACAAAACAAAGAAATAAAACAATATTCTTATACACATTAATTAAAATACCTTCAATACTTGAATTTCTGGATTGTAATACTCGTATAATAAAACTGTCGCATTTTGTAAACCTGATATCGTAATTGAACGACTCACATTGAAGGCTAAACATAACGTATTGCTGTTTAAATTCGTAAAGTAGAATATTACTTTATTAGAGAGCTTTTCTATTTTCTTTATGTCTGGAATAAAATTCAATGCAACTAAATAATTCAACAGGTAATTTAATGTTCATACTCGCCGGACTCCCAATCAACTTGTTCAGTGAATATTGATCTGAAGAATAACCAGTAGGAAGTGATACTTCCATCACAATCATTGATGATTGATTGCGTTCCTTATAAGAAAAGCATGGATTCAACGTATTTACATCACAATTACGTGTTGCATTCGCTGTATTCATATTTAACTCAAATGCTTCATTTATCCTCGGACTTTCCAGGTTGTAATGTGCGATAAACTAAAAATATAGTGATTAAAGTATTGTCTCACCAAACACAACGGAATGTTTCGAATACCTGTGTTAACACACAACCAGTTCCTTCAATTGATAAATTTAATTGTTTCTTTTCACCGATGAAATTAAACTGCTCCATTTTGAGTGTATCTGACTTTTTAAATATGCTATGATAGGTAGCTTTGTCATTCGATATTGTAATATTCATATTTGGATTTCTGTTGTTCATTATTAAAGAGTATCTTGAAATTGCATCTAAGGCAACAACAGTATCCTGTAAATATTACTTAGTAAGTTGCTTAGTAAGTATATATTGGGATTATAACTAGAATTACCTGACTACTGATAAATCCACCATTTGAATTGCGCTGATGAAGTAACCATCGCACAACAGCATTTGCATAAATTAAATTATCATTTGACATTTTATGGAGTAGAGACATTAAAACGTAACTACTTGTTTCAATGTCCATTGATTTAGAATCTGGAGAAGAATAATAAATAAAGCATTCAGAAATTGTTTTTGAGTATACCTCTTGTACAATTCCACCACATTAAGTTATCCCTTTTATTAGCTTGTTCTAGAAGTTTATGCATAGAAAATGTAGCATCATTATCAGCTCCAAGCAAATATAATGCATATGTGTTAATTGCCAATGAATATAAGTCAGGATCTAGTTGTCCTTTGATACAATAAATTGCATTTGAACGTACGGATTCTGAAATACTTGCTTTTGATTCTAATAAACTAATAACGACATATGATGTAAGAGCGGATGTACTATTTTCCATACTTGCTCCTCCCTGAAATTGTAAATCAATTGCAATGATTTATTAGCGTTGTAAGGATGAGTTTACCATGTCCTGAAACACATGCGAAACCGATGCAAAACATCCATTTTCTAATTGATGCTTCATAATCCATTCCAATGCATGTTTCAGTATTCGCTCGTCAATAAAAATGTGTTCTTTAGCTTCGCTTAAACAGCGCACAACGAATGAAGTGAGAAACATACTTCCTCCCGGATCATGAAAGCCAAACGCCGAGAATGATCCATCTGTATGTACATAATCTAATATCTTCTGATATCCAATTTGTAGATTTTTAAAGATTCGTTTCTTCATAAAAGGGGCCAATTGGTTAATGGCTTTAAAATACTTTAAAACATAGAAATTCGGTGCCATCACAGCCATAATTTGTTCACCACATCCTGTTGGCAATAAAATTAAATCTTCCAAGTTATGCATCACTGGTCCCATCATATCTGAGTAAAGTTGCGCACTAACTCTTTCCGAATTAAGTACATAATCAACTGGTATGTCAAAATTCCATGTTAAATTAAATGGCTCCTCTGGAAAATACGACTCAATTAACTTTTAAACAATAGAATGATAACTTTTACCTCTTCCACACAGCAAAATAGTTTTGGATTTCTCTTGGGGATAACCATGAGGAAGTACATTAACTTTCTTTTCAACTGCATCTTCAATCGTGTCCAAATAATAAGAACCCGAGCAATCTTTGTTACTGTGATTGATTGTGCCTTTAACATTAATGTAAGCTTCTCCAATATTGTTACCTCGTAAGCGGATTGACAACGCATGGCTTTCTTTAGGTGATATGCAAATTACATTGTCTTTTCTTCTATTGTTAATTTGTTCTAAATTCGTTGAGACTACTAAATTAATTGGCAAACTGTAATTGTAGTAGTTGTATGCGACTATATGTAAATTAAAGATTTCGAAGCGTTTCATCGTTTCTGGCGCAACAAAATCTATGAAAAACAACTTTTGTGCTTTTAATTGAAGATTGGCTACTCCAATGCCGGTCTTTGAAGAACAAATGACATTTGTGTTCCAAGTTGTTATTGAATGTGGTGTTTTTGTTGAGAATATTACATGTCCTGTATCACTAGAATTAAATAATTAAATAAACATTTAAAATATATTTGCTGACGATATCGCTATTAGACCAAATATTGTGGGATGAAAGTGTCTTCAATGAAAACAAAAGCAGTGTATGGTCACTATAATCTAAGACTAAACGGGTCCTGAAGGTGACAGAAATAGATTTCTGTTGAGAAATAGATTTCTGTTGGGGGTAGGATAAATCGAGTGAAAATCGAAACATTATATGCCACTGAGGGAGTCCACGGGAGGCACATCCACATCCAACGAATACAAAAAGAACGAATATCAAAAAAGCGCTGAATTCTTCAGGGAAGAAGAAAAAGCGGAAATTCTTGCCAGAGGGTAGACACTGCAGAAGAAATGGAGGAAAAAGTAAAATCAGAATATGAGGGAGAATGTTTAAACATCGAAGAACGCATAACGTCGCAAAACATATAGAATTATTATTTAAAGTACTTACTTCATGTCCAATAATTCCCAATGCCATGTTGAAGGAAAGTAAGTTCTAATTGTATGTATATTACTGGGATTATCGTCATAATCATCATCCGATA
>JARJDV010011381.1:0-20153 GCA_030264675.1 Anaulacaspis nigra | reverse complement strand
TGATCAAGCACTTGGAAGAATTTTCAAAACCTATGAGAGCTACCCTCCATATAACCAAATTCCAACTCCAATTGTTTGTCCGTTAGGCTAGGGCCTCCAACAAATGATGTTACAAATCGGGGTCTCTTGATAACGAAAATCGAGAATGGGGAGGCGGTCAGAACTCAGACTTCGTTTTGTCGATCTGCCGGGTTCATGGGTGTATAGATTGGGTTTAAGAAGGGAGAATAACGTACGGACTTTAAAGATTAATAAAAAGGGTCTACAAGTTTTCCGTTGCTTTTCAGAAAGACTGAGACCGGGATACTCCAAACCCTTCCACAGCAAAAACTAGAATATTTGATGTTGCTGCTGCGCCGAATTCCGCATATGTGTTATACATTTCCAAGTACCAAGTTTGGATAATGGTTCGATATATAATTTTAAAGTTTTAGCATTGAAAATTTAAATTGTCCTACTCAATCCCTTTGATCGATGTTATGTGGTCGTGGTGGTCGTCTGGATGTGTCAAGTTTTGCCTATAGATATGACGAAGTTATCACATAATGAACTTAACCTAGATACTCCTGATATTATATACAAAGTGTGATAGAGGCAATAAAATATACTAAGTGCAGTACATAACAGGTATGTTGAAACAATTTTCTAAAGATGTACCATATTAGTAAATAATTTTATATTTTACAGATACAAAATGTCTTGGATGATAAATAACAATTTATCATGGTATCACAAATTATGTATAAACATTTTGAAAGCTGGTCCAATTCCAAAGCATATTGCATTTATAATGGATGGAAATCGTCGTTATGCTAAAAAGGAACACGTTGAAACAAGTGAAGGACATTCAAGAGGTTTTCAAAAGTTAGGTGAAGCTCTTTTATGGTGTAGAGAACTTGGAATTACAGAAGTTACTGTCTATGCATTTAGTATTGAAAATTTTAATAGAAGCAAGTCAGAAGTTGATGCATTGTTAAAACTTGCCATGGAAAAATTTGAAAAATTACTTGAGGAAATAGATAAACTCAAATCATATGGGGTCTGTGTTAGAGTTATAGGTGATTTGAACTTAATTCCACAGAATTTGCGTTCCAAGATAGCTGAGGCTATTTTATTAACAAAAGATAACAACAATGTATTTATAAATATTGCATTTGCATACACTTCTCAAAATGAAATTACAAACAGTATTCAAATCATTAATAAAGGTGTACATAATGGTCAAATTACAATTGATGATATAAATGGATACTTGATGAGTAAATGTATGTACAGTACTCAAAGTAGTAAACTTGATATTCTTATTCGCACTTCAGGAGAGATTAGATTTAGTGATTTTCTTTTATGGCAAAGCTGGTGTTCAAATATTATTTTCCAAAAGGTTCTGTGGCCAGACTTCACTATTTGGCACTTGATGGCTTGTATATTTTTCTATCAGCAACATTATAACACCCAAAAAATTGCTGAGGAAAAGTTAAATTATCATTCTGAATATAATTCTACAGAAACAGTACATGATTTTCTAAAAAGCGTACAGGCTGAGCGTGAAAAGGAATTGATTAAATATTGTGATAATAAATAATTACTTATATAATATATTAGTGTTCAGTCATTAATATTTGTAATAAAGACTTAATATTAGAAGATTAAAACTTTATATAAGGTTCCCTAAAATTATTATAATTATTTCTGACAAATATCAGTCAAAACGAAATGTTACATATTCCGTTGACGAATTAAAATTAGTGGTTTTAGTAATAATGCCTTTTCCTAAATGTCATCTATACAAGGAAAAAAGGTCTCGAAAAATTGAACGCTCGGTACTCAAGAATGGATGGCAGGATAGCCATATTGGAGTGGAGCATGATAAATATTTTGGGGAATGGAAAAATGGGCGGAAAAACGGTAACTGGTCTAGATATTATTATTAACAGTACATAAATAAAATTTTTGATTTAGGATATGGATGCTATATTACAAAGACTGGTGTTATATATGATGGAATCTTCCTAGACAATTTTAGATTTTATCATGGTATATTAGCCCAAAAAGTAAATGAAAGAGTCTACCGATTACAATATTATGGGAACTGGAAAAATGGATATCAGTCAGGCATAGGTAGAAAATATATTGGAAATAATTATTATTACGGATATTTCAAATTCTCAAAACGAGACGGTTTTGGTTTGATGTGGTATGAGGACGGGTCGTTCTACGGTGGAAATTGGCATAAAGATCTGAGAAAGGGCGAAGGTTTATTAATAGAAAAGAACGGAAACAGATTCGAAGGGATATATGAAAATGATAAAAAGAATGGCCCCGGACAATTATACTTCTCGGATTCTGGACAATATTTGGATGGTATCTGGAAGGATGATTCATGTATTGGTGGAGTACTTGCCGACATTCCTTACAGACAAACTGCATCTGCTCCTACAAAATTTCCTATACCAAAGGTATGTGTTTAAGGCCTAAAATCTATACCAAATGATCACAATAAGCGACATATGTTTAAGCTTGAATTAAAAAGTCCTGAGTATACCATATCTACTATTGGAAAAGAATCTTTAGCAGAGATAGATGCAGAAAAGATAAAAATCAGAGATTCCGCTTCACGCACAGTACGTGTGTCTCATTCATTTCATGCACAGAAAGTGTAATGAGTTGCGGAAGAGTTACAAAACTGTACTGGTTATAAAAGCAAATATTTTAATAAAAATACTTTGTTTGTGTACCAATATTAATTGTAAAATATTAAGATATTTATCCATCACAGATTGTCATGTATCATTGGATAATAATACTACAAATGTTAAAATGTTTACCTAATATCTAAGTAATAATCTTGAGTTTTTATACCAACTCTATTTAAATATCTTCATAATTTATAAATTATGAGTCCACTACTCTATTGAGCACCTACTCTATTAAGTAAACTTGTTTAAGTTGATTACAAACTATGTGAAGTGTATCACATTTTATTCGGAATTCATAGATAACGAGATTCACCCTTAAGCTATGAGTGGAACGCATATTTTAAACAATATGAACTCCAGATAATAATTCCCCATTTCCTCTTGAGTGATCAGCATCTCCTAATTCGATCTTTTCTTTCAACATTTCCAACTCACGAATGCCAGAGACTGACATCTCATATTTATGTGCAACTAGGGATCTATAAAAATGTATGGCAAATGCCAAGAAGACGAACAATATGGGGACTAATATTATACTAGCTGACCATGCAGCAATTTCATTAATCTCCCAAAATTTCACCCAACATAATATTGCTATTTCTGCTAAAAATAAGAGTAAGCCTAGCAATGTAGAGAAAGCCCAAGCCGTCTCAATGTACCAATGTAGGCGTTCATGTGGACTCTCATCAACAAGACTAATTGCATCTAAACTACATATTGCTTCAATATTTGGTAGAATACAGGTGCTAATCATTAATGCTAGCATGTGAACTGCAACCAGAAGAGTTGTAATAATCGCAAATGCAATTAATATTCCACTGGGAATCTTTTCTGGGTTTTGCAGTTGTAACTCAACCATAGCCACCATAGCAAAACCACTGAGGAGTGCTGATGTTTTACTTGAAGCCTTCAACTTGGCTCTGCTGAGATGCAATTTTCTCCATGAGAGATACTTTGGTGTGTGCAACTCATCCCCATTTTGAGACATTTTGTACTACAATTTTGTGCTAAAATAATTAGTACTCTTGAAAGCTCATAACACTGCAAGTTACCTTGTTGTGAGACCGCTGATACAGTCTGGTTTGGCTTGAACAATCCTGATTCTTTTTACCAAAATTTTGATTACTTATACCACTGACTGAGCTGGCACTCCAAACAGACATTGGCCGTGGTGAATCTATAACAAATTTATTGCCTTGATTATACATGTCTTTAAAGCACAGGATCGTCTGATAAAACAATATGACACTATACTACTACTGCTAGGAAAGTACTAATGTTATCTAAACATTTAATACATTCCCACTTAACAGTAATCAAATCAATGTGGTAACTGAATACTTAGAGATAAAAAAGAACCCAAGCAATACGCATATTTCGTTGATAATTAGTACATAACTCACTGTATGATTTAGTTGTCGCAATGTACATAAATTAATCACGTTATTTATCGGCTTATCATAGTTTTATTGCTTTAATAAAATCGCGTTTCAGGCAGCCAAACCAAGCAAACACTTAACCTTACATGCACTCTACGGGCTGTACGAAAAATAGCAAAACAAACAGGCAATTAAAGTATGTTTACGTTTACAGCACTACGGGTGCTTCCACTATTTACACACCGGATCATTACAATGATTATCTCTATCGTTAACTCGCGAATCATTTCTCATAAGCAGTTTCATTAGTGTGCTGTATGCATCCCATGCCCACCAAATGCACTTAAATCTAAAAGTAAAATGAGTAAATGAAATATGCACACACCACTTATGTAACTTGGATTCATATTTGCAATAAACTTGTAATTATGTGATAATACTTATTACAGGTGAATCTCTATGCAATTGCTACAACCTGCTTAGAGACGTCTTGTAAACGTAGGCAGTAAACATTATGAATATTGCTACCTGTGGAGTCAATGTTGTTGTGTTCGTGATAAACACTTTAAGAATGTGGAACGACTGAATGAAGCTAGTAAAGTAAGTCGCAACACACTTATTGAGACATTTAACCACTGCATCACACTGCATATTTACAAATTATGGAACACGAGTGTTGTTGGCAGAATTATAGAAATAGCAATTGTTCTATTTACCATTGTGACGTCTGGTCTAATGTTTCGGATTGATTCACTGTACAGCTTGCTGTTTCTTTACATACGGGCACTATTTATACCTCAATGTATAATTTAAAGCAATTTTTCGCACTTATAACCTTCGTGCCACGATTACGCGATATTCGCACATGAAAATCTGCCGACTACTGGCCCACTTTCAGTATTTTCTAACTTTAATACGTTAGCTCCTACGTGGTTGCAAGATAAATATTAACTAATTCTCAAGTAAGAACACTCCTTATACTAGTATAGCAAACTGATCATTACACATGTGGTGTTAGCGTTTTTATTATGTCAATGTCATGTGCTATTGTTTATGCTAAACCGTTAGGAGAACAGAGAAAAATGCATGCATAATGTGTTGTATACATTGGGGTATCAGCTATCAGCCATTATATAATTTTTAAAAAGTTATATATATATATATATATTTTAGTTTCCACTATATTATCGGTTATAAATATATTTATCGCGATCCAAAAATTTTGAATTGCTGAATGCGCATTGACTGTGAAATAATAATGGTGTAATAAGCACACACGAAACACTTCCGCTGAAATTTGATTTTAAATTATGTACAAACAAACAGCATTATTACGAATGATCTACATACATACATATCTCCATATAGTGGTGATCAATTGAAGAATTGAAGCCTTGAAAATATAGGAAACAACAGTAGCGAAACATTAATATTGCAGTTTCAATATTAGTATAACGCACCAATAATCAAATCACATGATATCGCGATATAAATTGATTGCTTACATTTGGAAATAATATACGATAATATTCAAGTAATAATAAAAACGTAATTGCATTGTTTTAAACGTGAAATGCAAATAACTAACAGCAACAATGCGATACGAGAATTATATTTCGTATATTTATAAATCTGTTTTTGGGAGAAAACCGTCTGCAGATTAATTAAAAGTTAATGTAATAAGTGAGTCCTTGAGTCGAATAGACTTTAAGAGTATATTTAGAATGACATTAAAATTTCAAGCACAAAATAGAAATAGATTCGAAAATCCAAGTGAGAAAGAAAACAAAGTGTTACCCAAAAATGTATCAGTATGTAATGCTGAATTAATTCCGAAAATCATGCGATTGCATTTAGAAAGAATGTTGGCAAGAAGTGCAGAAATTAATAAAAATTAAAGTTTTCTCGTCACACCACGTGTTTGCCAATAAATAATGCGACGATCGCATGATGTGTTATATGGGTACAACAAACAAACAGGAGTATAAAATAATTTACGTTTAAGAAACTTACGTCTTTCGTAATGGTTTTGCATTGTTTTTAAACACGAAACACAAACGATTCCAACTGATTTACGAAGAGTGAATGCCACACATTGAAGTGGTACTTTGAATAAATATTCAATTTGCTATTGTCTTTTGTCATTAACATAATAGTACATCTCAAGTCATCGCTTCACTTGTTGCGATAATCGCCTGCTTATTTTTCAATATATTAAAGTGCAGCCGCCAATTGTTGTTTTCAAAAACAGAATGACTAGTGGGAACAATCACTGTAATAAAATTCGGACGGTATATACGTGAAAAGTATTTTACGACTGCACACTGACGCGTCCGCGGAAAATGAAAGAAAATAAAAGTTCGCGCTTTGCGCACTAGTCTGAAACTACCAATGAACGCGATGAGGTCTTGCCCGGCGCTACTCGGAGACTGCCATGCTAAATGCGAATAATTCGCATAATACGTAGCATTACATAAAATATGATGTTACTTTTAATGTTGGTAAACTCGGAGTGACGGACTGACTAATTTTATTTTCATAATATGGATCTACCTGTCGGTGAGCTACGTAGGCGTCAAATGCTGGCGTAAATGTTTGTTACTTTTGGAAAAAACGTTGCCACATAGATGAAGCACATTAAGAAGAAGGTTTACACTTGAAATTCGGAGTTACTAGGCAGGTTAAAATAATAAACTTACCATTAATGGATCGACGAACATTTGCAGCCGATTTACAAAATGAGCATACTGAAATAGTTTTCGCGATAGTTATTGTGATTTAACAAAATTACGCTATTTTGAATTCCATACGTTTTAAAATCCGCATAATCACTAACCTGGCGCACTTAGATAATAACTAGAAACGAAATATTTTTATCTTTAAAGCGTATCGATGCTATCGTATTTAAAAAGTTCTTATTTGGTCAACTGAAAACATAATTATATCTTATCTTCGAATTTAAATAAATACTGCATTAAAAACGGGAACAATAGTCAATAAACGAGGGAGAAAACAAAAAATATTTACCTTTTTTAACTTGGCGAGTAATGTCAGTTGTATGCATATATAAAATTAATGTGTGCGTGATGTTTTACCGGTGGCCTATAGTCAATGCGGATATTTAAATTTTACTACATACCATAATGTAAAATAGAAGATACTCGATAAAAGTAATATTATTGTAATGCCTTATCATATAATAAACTCAACGTAAAGGGTAATAAACAAAGAGCATTTTCAATGAGAATTATATGATAAGTAAAACGATAAATAATAACGTCCAGTAGACAAATCAATTGTACAACAATAGAGCTAAGTTGGACGACTTTATGCGTACTGTGCGAGGTGAACACTAATAGTACGCGCGGTGCGTTTAATTTGGAATTCACGTTTATAAAATCAAAAGTAAGCAGCGAATGATCGTCATTCTCGAAGCGCGTTTCGTGCAGTATAGATTACCTTCATTTTTGTCCGCGACTTGCAGACCATATTTTACTTCGAATCAAAGAAATACAATACAAATTTCGGTGGGATAATTTTTACAATTTAGTAATAATCCGGTTAGTATTAAGCAAATAAATTCACGGACTTTGCTTTATAAAATATGTCAATTTCGTTGAAATAGACTTGTTAATTTCACTAAATCGATATTCCGTGTGAGCGCACAGACGAAATATTCAAATAATTATACGTATTTGTAGTTTGATTATAAATCAAGTGAAACATAAAATATGGATCCCAAATTAGAACGAAAACAACGGATTATGTTGGACGATGACCGAAAGTTTGCTTTGATGAAAGTAAGTTAATTTAAAGACATTTTTGGAAACTTTACGACGTGTAATTTCCTTCTATTGTTTAATCACGCACTTTTTATTTTTGACGATTCAATGAATTCGTTAGTTAGAAAGTTTGTTTTCTTGTTGTTGACTTGTTTCTAAGATTTTTTATGTTGTTTGTACGAAATTACTTGACGAAAACAATTTTTTAATAACACCTCATATTACCGTTTATAAACATGATTGTTGTACTAATACTATAATTTGTATATTACGTGAGAAAATTGCTAAAATTACATAACCGATTTTATTGTTACTTATTGTATTGTTAAAATTATTACTATTGATGTATCCACAATTGTTCCATAATGCAGTGAATGCATAGAAATTATGCGCAAGGAAACTCTCAAGTGACATAAATTTAGTAACAAAGACGTTTAATTTCAATACGAAATCGTCTAGGATGACGAATACTTTCAACAAGTTATGATTATGTGAATAATTACAAATTACTTAATAAATGCGAAGTTTTATATCACCGAACGTAATTATGTTGCGTTTAATTAAATAAACTAAGTAATAAACTAGGTCCTATAATCACATCACGACCTTTGGAAGTTTAAAACTTTAGAAAACAGGTTGCTAATTGCAAGAAAAAATAATAATATAAAGCTGGAAATTAACTTGGAGGAGTGATTGTATACTACTAATATATTATTGTTTGGCATTGACGCGTGGAAATTTTGTTAAAGCGCACTAACGTCTGTTAATGCAAAGAAGATGATTTTTGCAGAGCTCGTAAATATGAAATTTATGTGCAAAATGATTTGCACATAATGGTTATGTCTGTACAGTTAAAATCAAAAAGTCAAGAACGAGTTGTTATGAGAAATAATTACCACCTTTAAGAATTATATTCACGTAATGTGATTTTTAATGAAAATTTCCTTGCTTCTGCACTTCTGCAATTATTAATTATGATAATTGTTCATGAAATTGATTACTGAGAATTTTTTTACGGAATGACATTAAGTCAACACTTTTTTGCGCTATTTCGTATCTAAGTGTTTTGGACGAAATGATTAATTGCAAATGATTCTTGAAATTATATAATGAAAGAAGTTATTATTGTGCACATTTGTTTCGTTTACCTTGTTCCACAAATTTGATAAATGCTAAAGTTCTGTTAATTAATGAAACAAATTTTAATTATGCTTGTATGAAATAATTGCTCCGCAATTAAACAACGGAATTGAGAATACAATTGTGCAATTAATTATTGTACTTATTAATCAAGTATTATTATATGCGCTGCATAACAATGTACCAAATTAAAGCCAGACAGAAATATATTGATTATCACTTTATTGATACTGAAAATCAATAATGCACTTTAACTCATAAATTATTTAAGCTGCTGTGTCAAGTATGATGCGCTGATATTTTACAAGTATTTAAATTGAAAACAAGTCAAAATAATCATGTTCAAGATTGCAACAATTGATTAAATAATAATTAAAAACAAAATTGATATCGTAAATATGATTTTATCTAATTCTTCTTAAACAATAGAAGTGCTCTTGAATATCAACAAAATTACATTGCAAAATATTCATCCAAATAATGATAACTGAATGGAATCAATCGTTCATTACATTTTTGTTACTGGAGCGTGTCAAGAAGTATTAACCATGAATTTGGCATAAATAACCTGTTGAAAGATAAACGCAGTATCACAAAATGACTGATTAGAGTTCAATTGGAGTATTCAAGAACCGTTCTATGTTACCGCAAAATCTTAAGTGAGTCCATGAAAGATCTTGTCAGCTAAGTTTTATACGAAGAAGTAGTTCAAAGATAAAAATACTGCAAAAAAGAAAATAAGGACAAAATAAAAACGTTTAGTATGACTGTTACCACGATAGAAGAGAAACTGTAATTTAAAATATTTTATAAAATGCTAATGGGGAATTGAAAGTCATGATGCGTGCAGACAAAGTGTCATAGTATTTTTGTGCATAGAAATCTTAAATCTTTTAGTACACGTAAGTGTGCCAATTTATTTTATTACGTATATGTTCTGCTTCTTATTATTCATGTAACGATGTTATTATTTTGGTGAAACCTATTGCAGCATATATATTTATTGCTTATGAATATGAATACAACTTCCACTTGTCTTTCACCTTCAACTTCGGTCAACTTGTTTGGTGTGTGTTTTGGTTACAAAAATGCAGCCCAATTGAAATGCATGCAGTAGGTAATAAGACACTGGCCGAGCTTTGAAATGGAGAATCAAAATTTCACTTTTCGATTCTATGCACAAGCGTACTCGATGTTCTTTAATAATAGGTTGATTATAGAAGTAGGATGTTTATCTTCTGCAATTTGAGTATTACGCCAGAACTAACTGGTTTTCAATATTCAAGCCTCCTAATACGTGATGAAGAGCAAAAAATAAATTATAATTTGAACAATAATTATCGATGTTGATCTAACTAACAAGGTCATCTGCTTATAAAGTCAAATATATGAATACAATGTAAACATATACAAATAGTAAAACTATTTCAAAAATTATGAAATAATATGTTTACTGCAAAATTGTAATGAGAACAAATTGAGATTTTGTCATCGATAAGATGACAATAAAATTTTCGTGCTTTAAAACGTGTCTCGGTTATCTATTCAAATCAATTATTTATACCACGTAGCAACATGTAAAAAGGATTATACAAGGCGAAGGTACTTACTTTGTTCTTGCCAATCATCTTCAGAGATTATGATAACAAGTCTCGAGATCAATGCAGTAATTAATCCTTAATCACTTGCACAAGTGTACTTTAAAATGAAATATTTTCGAGTGTATCCGTTAGACGTTAGATCATAACGGATGCGTTATGTAATAATTTGACAATCGATATAAATTACCCGCTTTAAATATTAATTTGTAACTTATAATAGAATTGATTGTTATAGATTAGTTCAAGTTCTAACTTAATTTTATCCGTCATTAACTTACTTTAAAAGCGCACCAGTGAGCATGAAATGTTTAAAGAGCAACAAAGTAAATAGAAATTAATTTCAAATTAAAAATGATATTTGCGTAATGTAGAAATAATGGGTAAAGGATTTCAAGCGAATAAAATCATGTTTCGTTGGTTAATTTAGCAACGAAGTAAATTATTACTTATTGTAATTCACACAATTAACGCATGATAAATGTGGCGATAGTCTATTAATAGTTAAATGGAGAAATTTGCTTATAGTGCACTCGCCTGTTCAATGAATTTTAAAACAAAGTAAAAACTATTATGGGTGACATGTGAACGAATGACATATCGATCGAATAACCTGATGAACTTTTGTACATTTGCATTAATTACGTTCACCTTCACGCATTTTAATTCGCTGTGCTTTTATTTCAAAAAATTACTCATGCTCTGAGCAAGCAACTAATTGCGCAGCGTGTCATAAGTTTCGCTTAATAGTGAAATGCGAAATGCTTACAAAATAACCAAAATGTTGGTAATGTTCTCTTATTATAATTACAGGCTTGTGGAATAATATTTACATGATTGATATGCTATGAAATTTCTTAATTAATTGACTATTATCCAAGTGGACATACATTTCACAATTATTGCTCATGCAACTCTCTTATATTATGAGAGTAATTTTAGTTATTATTACGTAAGAAATATTATAAAGCATACTCTCGAACATACTTTATTAATAGTCTCAGATTTCTTTTTATTAACAAATTATGTTAAATAAAATGTTGAATTGGAAACTCAAATGGTAGGATTGTAGATAAATCAACAGTCACTAAATAAATTGACTGGAAGTGTCATTCTTTCGTAAAAAATGTATCGTAAGAACAATGCAATATTTTAATTAAATTTTAAGAAGTTGTAAATGTTACTCTAGGCAAGATTTGTTCGGGGATTAGTCCAGCGAGTGTCAGTTCTTGTTATTTTGCAAATATACATGGTGTCTCAAAGTCAACACAATAATTTATTTCGCAATATGTGCAATTAACAAGCACGGATTGCATCTTTTGCACACTTGCAAAATTCATCACACGCTCTAAGTTGTGCTTCTAAAGGTAAAGGCAAACACCTTACCGCGCGCGAAGAACTCTTGACATCGTAATGACCATTCGCAATGTAAGTCGCGATAGATGATTATAAAACATTTGCTGTTGCTTCGAGATAATATTGCACATTGCACGCGTCGTGTATAATATGCACTTCGCAATTTTATGGAATTTTTGCACAATCGCGCGGACCAATGCATGCTGATTTCTTAAGAATAGCAAATACATGTCTCGCCGCGTAGAATTATTATAATTCATGCTCCATCGCGAAAGCAAAATCATTGCGAGATTGGAGTTTGTGGCTAATGGATTTTTAAATGCATTACAATACTTTCACACGAGCAGCTTCAATATTGGCTAATCAATTTGTGTTAGAGTTCGATTGAAAAGTCTAAAGTTATTTATTGAACCACACGAAACTTAACTACTATTTTTAATTTGTGTAATTCATATGAATACAACTTTAAATGTTTATTCATTTACAAAACAAATGGGAAAAATACCACAGCATGTAGCAATGCAAGGATGTCGTAATATCAATTCCAATACATATTGGTGGAAGCAAATTGGTAGACTGTAGCAATATTTGGTATTTTTTCAGTTTATATATTAATATTTAAATTAATGTTACCATAAACTTTTAATTGTTGCAATAATGTTTAATATTTATTAGATAATTAATTAATGCTTTTATTGCGTTGATGGTGTTGTGATAGTTTTTCTCATCGTTAAATCTTAGCCGTACAAACATACGAATGCAAGCTTATGGTTGTCATTAAATTTTAAATGCAGTAAAACCAGTTAGGTTGGTCAATACGTAAATTCGGCGATAGATTATTGTGTTGTTATAGAAAGAATCCTATGTATCGACATTTTCTCGAATCTTCACTAGAAATTTTTATAAATAGTTAAGTTACTTATACTTTCTTAGTTTTTTTTTGAATGCCAGGTCGGTAACACGTTTGAGATTATTTCTCACTTCTAGATATTCGATGAATTCTCAAGATTCTGGCATAATGTAATGCACACAACAAAATTGTAGTATAAAAATATTATGTCCCAACACTGTCCGAATATTATTATTAAACAGGTTTTTCTAAATTGTTATGAAAAATAAAGAATCATTTACGTTGTACTGCGACGTCATGAAAGATGAAACTAGCACTTGTTGACACCAACTAGAGCAATTCAACTATTTGTGTATTTTGCAAGTACGCTATAGAAATTATTCGCTTGCAATCTAACTTGAGTGCTAGCAACTAATAAAGAAAGAACATTCGTTCAAGGCTACTCCAACTATGCCAAGTATTGGCTTCAAGCATGACTTATTGAAGAAGTTCAACATTCTCTTTAAACTTATTTAATTCAAATAGACTTCAATTAGTCGCAAATATAACATTTCACATGAATCAGGTAAAGTTTAGTGCTTAAATTTGTCTTTAGATTGTTTGCAAGATTAAGTTATTAAGTAAAATATTTACCACATGTTAAATTATGTCACAATTGCAACTTCGTCTATTTCATCACTGGTTGTGCTCTCGGGTGGCTGCCCACGTGTAATCAAATGATAAGTTTCTGCTTCTAATGCTAAACGACGAATATTTGCAAGGCAGCCAGCGCAAGCTTCTTGCAGTTCGCGATCTTCAGAAGCCACAGAGCGCAACAAAAATGGCACTACACCACATTCATGCATTGTTATGCAGTTGAACGAATTCTTCGATAGATAATATAGCGCTACGGCTGTATTACGATGAGTATTTACATCATTCGAAGCCATGTAACCGACTAGATGTGTAATTGCACCAAGCCTAAAACGAATCTTAAGAACATTACATCAAGATAAGAATTATGTCAATACTAACCTTCCAAACATTTTGCAATTAGATCCCCATGCGCAACAATACGCAATAGCACGCGCCAAATGCTCTCTTAGAAGTTTGTCATCGGTAGTTACCAAATTTACAAGGAGCGGTACAACACCGTGATCTGTGATAACTCCAAGATTTTCTCTATCTTGAGCAACCTCGGCCAAAGCTGCACAACAACAAGCTAAGACTGTTACATTATTACTTTTTAGTAAGTTGACAATTAGTTCAAGTCCGCCAACAAAACTGCGCACCATTTCACCAGAGTCCAAAGCAAATTTTATGCATGGAACCAAAGACCAACAAGCATTTGCTTGGACCTGACAATATTTTTTAGCGATTAATAAGTTATTAAACAGGAATATTTCACTAGGAAACTATTACCATTGGTTGCGGATTTTTCAACAACGACCAAAGCAATCGTACGCCATCCAAATCTTCTATAATTCGCATTGAATCGGGATTTTTAGCAGATTGTCTTAATACCATCGCCACATTTTCTAAAAGTGGCGGATATGTGTAATTTAATAGATTAACTAGAAGTGGAATTCCACCACATTTTCTTAAGACTTCGCGGTTTTCATCTTGTCGCACTAATTCTGAGAGAGCGCCGACTGAATTAGATAATACTTCTTCGCGCTCATCAACATTCTCTAAGAGCTGAACCAGCGTCTCCACAGTTCTTAATTGATTGAATCTATCAATATTATCATGACTTATCGCTGACTTCCAAATAGCACCAGTAACAGCTGCTAATAGATTCTTATCTTCTCGACAAGTCGGATCTTTGGCCATCGCGACCAGCGGATCTAAGCCTCCTGCCTGCCTAACTAAATCTCTCGTGATTGCATCCTCGGAACATTTGAAAATAATTTCAGCGCAATAACGTCGCAATTGAGGTTCAGGATTGCTCAAATGCTTGACAATATCTTTAATCATTCCCTCAGTCTGTATCGCAAGTTGATAACTAGGATCATGAGCGCATCTTGCAATTATTCCTACAGATGGTATAATAACATCCATATGCACGCAACTAAAATTTAGGGTAATTTACAAAATTTTAAAAAATAGTATAATCTTAATTTACCAAAGTAGTTTTGATATTAGCGCTATTATTCCACTCTTCATCATTTCATGAATATTTTTATTGCTGTTCGCAGTACTCCACAAAGCTTTAGCGGCAGCGCGAACTACGCCGATTGCTTCCTTATTATCTCGTGACAATTCATCAAACGTAGTCATTAGTAAAGATTCGCTGGCATCTAATAAATCTACGAGAATTGGTATTCCGCCGTATTTACGGACATGCTTTCTTGCTTTCCGTATTTGAGCCAAGTTATATAACGTTTCTCCAACTAAAATTTGTAGATTTCGCGCTGGTATTACCAAATTTTTGAGTAATAATTTCACTCCGCCAAGATTTGTTATGCAACGACGAATTTCGATGTTTTCGGAAAGTTCCGTAAGAACGCTCAAAGCGCCAAGTTTACATTGAATATCTGTTGTATCCAGAAGATTAACCAGTATTTCCAAACCACCGACATCCTTAAAATAACAAGTTTAGAATTACTGGTTTTGAGAATTGTTTCTAAATCCATATATTTACTAAATTGACAAAAACTAACTTGAATAGCGCTTTGGTTGATCAAGTCAGTCAAATCATGATCTTTTAGGCAACACAGTGCGATGACCGTTGCAGTTTGATTTCCAGACTTTAAATATTTTACTAGCTTTTGAATATGCCAATATTCCGGAGGCAAGTCTGCTCGAGAAAGAGGAATTTTTTCATCTTCCGATGATGAAGAACCTTTGCTTGAATCATCATTATCCGATATCTCTTCAACAATTATTTCCCTAGGCCCAAAAGAAAGTTTTCCACTTTCGGCCATTATGTAAATCTAAAATATATAGCAATATGTTCTATAATATTTGTATATAAATCAATTTTTAAATGACAAATAGATTGACATAAATTAACAATTGCATGTACATATTTAGGTAAAGCTAAGTTAAGTTGTTTATAGCGTGATTGATCTAAAATGTGGTGGTTTAATATATACACGTTCTCATAAAATACAAAAAATAATAGTGTGATCATCACTTTCTTCTGATTCTATGCTTTCTTTGCTTCTAGTTTCGTCGAAATGTGCATGATATTATGAAACCTAATCATGACGATGCTTATCTTTTACGTTGGTTACGCGGTAAGTAATTGTCAGTAGTATAAGAAGTGAGTGTACCAAATAAAAAACCAGATAACGCATTAATTTAACGTTGCCCTCCTTTTGTATGTAAATCATAGAGTAATGAATGAGTTTCGTAACTAGAAAGCAAGTGTCGTTCAAATTACTTCCTAGTCATAATTATAAAGCAAAACTTTTAGCCCTAAATATGTCTAGACGTCTTAGGCGCGCTTACTTTAATATCTCAAACATTAATATTATTAATATTTCTATATAGCACGTAGTTGGAATGTCGAAGCAGCCGAAAAAATGTATCGACAGGTAAATTATTTAATGTTTTTCATATGTTTAATATATATTTAATACCATTCTATTTTATTCTAGTCAATGAATTGGCGCCAACAATGGGGAGTGGATGATTTTTTAAAAACTTGGACCCCAAGTGACACATTAGTAAAGCACATTGCCTATGGAATTGTTGGAACTGATCCAGATGGATCTCCAAGTAAATTTATTTGTAATAATGTATCAGGCTTCATCTATTGAATTGTTTACTTGCAGTTGCTATCGTTCCGATTAAGGGAATTGATATAGTTGGTATTCTGCACTCAGTTAGTCGCCACGACTTTATACGGTTCACGATTAAGGTCTTAGAAGAAGTTCTAGAATCGGCTGCAAAGCGGGGTCAAAGTGAAGTTGTTGTTATTTTCGATTTGGAAGGTTTTCAACTGCGACCATATGCATGGAGACCCGGTAAAAATTAAACAAACTGCAATTTTGAAATAAACTTAACTATCTTATCTTTTGTTATAGCTACTCAATTAGTTATTTCTTTAATTCAAATGTACGAAGCCAATTACCCCGAAATATTAAAAGTTTGCTATGTGATTAATGCACCCAGAGTATTTGCAATCGCGTTTAGCGTTATCAAACCATTCCTTGACGAATATACAATAAGTAAGATACACGTGTTCAAATCTGACCCCAAGAAATTCCAAAAGGCTTTCAAGGAATACATTCCGGACGATCAACTACCAAAACATTATGGTGGTACAATGGTTGATGCGGATGGTGATCCAAAATGTCCTTCAAAGGTAATACTTCAAATATGCAATATGTGAAGTTTCTCATATATATACTTACAGGTGAACTATGGTGGTACAGTACCAAAAAGTTGCTACAAAAAGAATTTTGAACAAGACAAAAAACGAGATTATACTGATACGACTGTGAAAAGTGGTGGAAAAATAGCACTTGAATTTACCGGGCCTGAAGGTGGATACTTAAAGTATGATTGTCTAATTTATATAATTCATTACTTCATACTAATGTTTATTTTTAAAGTTGGGACTTCGTTACTGAAGATCATGATATTAAATTCGGCGTGACAAGTAAAGATCCGGAAGGGAATATCCACCACCTCGTAAAAGCTGCTCGTGTTCCATCTCATCAAATGGAAGAATCCGGCGCACTTCAATGCAAAGCTAATCACACTTGTAAGTACCACTAAAACATTTAATTTTTTCAACACTCAAAATTTTCTGATTATTCCCTACAATACAATATTGATCAAACTCTCTTATCTCCCATAGATATAGTCACCTTTGACAACACCTACAGCATGTTCAAGAATAAAAAAATCAAGTACTCTGTTTACATTGCTGAACCAATTTTACAAAAAGATGTTAATACACTACCGACAGCTGAAGAATGAATCAATGGGCTGCTATTTATGAATAAGTTAGGTATTTCATACATTCACCTTCCTGTGTACTTACCAATAAGAGACAGCTCAATTAAAATGGTCTATAAGTTGACTTGGCATTTATGCAAAGTTTATTATATATGCATTAGGCATTAGAATTAGTTATTATATAAGCTAGGCAATAATTATAAAATGTTTGATTTGCAAATATTGAATATAAGTATGAAATTTGACAAGTCCTTATATTTAATTTACTCATCACCAAAAATTAACTCCAAAAGTTCTAATTTTTCACATTGCTCTCCCTCAAGTTTCTCAGGGCCCATCCACTTTGCTATTGTGGGCAATTGTAATAATCGTGTATTCTTGTCTATCCTGAATGGACAGTTCATATCTTTCCAGTATGGTCGTTCACCAACCTCAACATACACAAAATGGCAATTAGGATTTAAAAATTTGTCCACAGCTTGCTTTATGTATGGCCAGGCTAAAAATTTTATAAAATTGTTATTTCCATATTTACAATTAAACGTTGTTTATAAATAATGAAATATATGTAGATGAGAATTGTATAACCTCATTATGTTAGATTTTGTGGGCCCTAAACAAATAGGGCCCACATGAAGAAATAAGAACCTCAATAATGAAAATACCTTTCACACAATCACTGCACCAGCTATTCCCATCTGGTAATTTGGATCCACAGTAGTAAACATACACCTCATCATCAGAGGAAAATTGATTCATTTTCTCTACAAAACTGTCATACCCCACAACATGATGCTGATGTGGCATTTTGCTCTTACTTGCTTCTCTGAATGATTGTAAAATTGGATAATTCCTTTAATAATTTGGATTAATTACACCTAAAATAAACAATCGTTAAATGCCAAACCACTACTCTCAACTTTGCACAGCAAACGACTAACCTTACGAATAGTTTGTTACTCACCCCGAACAGGCACAAAAAGTGAATTAAAAACTTAAAACGAAGCACATATAAAATCGTAAACCGGTGTAATAAAATCGAAGATGCGTGCCTTGTATACTAGGACGTTGAACATGTGTGTGTTCAAGTCGCAGCAGCCACTTGCCACTTGAAATGATTAAGGTATACAACCAAATGTTGTAGTACGATGCTTGATTCTATATTTTTAAAAGTTATATCTTTTAAATTACCTTCAGATTTTTGTATAGATAAATATTGCGTTTAGATAAATATTGCTTATGGATAAGTGGATCGAATTTCAACCAGTCATATCTAGATAGCGAATTGCGCAAACCGGGAACTATTTGGGTATTTACAATTAACTTGATATGATTTATTTTCATGCTTGTTTTCAACGTAATGCTAACGTTTTTACAAAATCATAAAAATTATATTATCGTGTGAGCGTTTTTCGAATTTTTTGATGTAGTACGAACTTCTTACTATCATATAGCTTTAACAAATTGCGCTATTATAACTACCTAATTAATAATTTCACTTCAAACTTGACCATGATGTTGGGAATTTGAGGAAAACTCAAATACTTGCTAAATAGAGAGAAGAGGATTACTAGTCAAAAATTCTCATTATAATTAACATTAATAAATCATTAATAAATCTACATAAGCTGCAAATTATACTCATGCAACTCATCAACTATTTGATGTTGAAAACTTAATGGCAACTACAGTGCGCCTACCAGAATTTACTCAAATGAAATTCTGTATAACATTTGGGTTAATCACTCTGCATTTTAATTTAAATGCAACGGCACAATGCTTCCTCTAGTCATGACGGCATAATTATTCAAGTTGACTGTTGCTGCAAACTTAGGTTATACTGGACTTCCTTCTTTCTAGATATCTGGTCATCTCTTCCTTTCTTCTTTCCTACTGGGTATCTGCTCATGTCTTATTGGTCATACTACTTTTAGATTGTACACTTCCATTGCCTTACAAAGCCTCTTTCAGACGGGGCAAAAAAAGAGTGGGTAAAATGGTCCCACGAAAAGGATGTTAAGAGCGGCGTTGATTACCTCGCCTCGGAAAACAAAGAATTCTTCTCTCAGAAGTAGTAACCAAGATGCATTACCTATAATCTTAGTTTTGCTCTTAAACTTTTGAGTTGCTATTTGGTCTTAAGCTCCCGTCCAAATTGTGATTATAAGCATTTTCATCATATTTAAACCCAACAAGGTTGCAAGTTAGGAACATAGCATAAAATAATAATTAAATTAATGCAAAATAATAATAATTTAATGAATCTAAGTATTTTATATGGTCTATCATGCGATTGATATTGACCAATTATACCAATCTCAGACACACATAATTGGTCAATACTAAAAGTACTGAACTAAATATTCATCATCAAAACTCAGTGAAGAATAACGATTATCTTAGAACTAGTGTACCCATCACAACCCGGCTTCGCCCGGGTTATTTAAATAAAAGGAATT